>JAAAKG020157127.1:0-57201 GCA_010014905.2 Druon quercuslanigerum | reverse complement strand
TTCAAACAACAAATAAAACGAATTTTCAATAAAACAGTTCCATTTTTAACCAGGCATGAATCTTTATCCGAAAAAAATGAATTTTTAAAAACTAAGTTCAACTTTCAACCAAGTAGTTGAATTTTCAACAGAAAAAGTTAAATTTTCAAATAGAAGTTTAGTAATTGATATTTCAACAGGAAAGTATTTTAATTTCAAGCCAAAAAGCAGGCCAAATTCAGCCAAAAATGATAATAGAAAGCCGTTGACTTTGAAACGCGAAAAGATGATTCTTTAACAAAAAAATTAAAATTTTAAGCAATAGATAGAAACTTTCAACAAACTAGTTAAATTATTAACCAAATAACTGAATTTGAAACCAAGCAAGTAATATTTATACATAAATACAAACGAATTTCAGACTTAATAGCCCAAAATGTTTTCAAAACAAGAGAAATATGCTGACTTTTTAAGAAAATAGGGGAATAAATTCTTTTAAATATAGTCAATGTAGGTACCATATTAAATTTAATATGGAACACTAAGAATTTCTCAGATTTCAAGCAGAAATATCTTAGATTTTTAACCAAATGGCCAAATTCTCAAACTGGGAAAATTTAACTTAAAAAAAAAAATGATTTTTTAGAAGACAGTTGAATTCAACCAAAAAAAGACGATTTTTCAACAAATTACATGAATTTTTGACCAAATAGTTGAACTTTCAGTTAAAAAATTTTCAAACAACAAATAAAACGAATTTTCAATAAAACAGTTCCATTTTTAACCAGGCATGAATCTTTATCCGAAAAAAAATGAATTTTTAAAAACTAAGTTCAACTTTCAACCAAGTAGTTGAATTTTCTACAGAAAAAGTTAAATTTTCAAATAAAAGTTTAGTAATTGATATTTCAACAGCAAAAGATTTTATTTTTTAATTCAAAAAGCAGGTCAATTCAGCCAAAAATGATAAATTTTCATCAAAATAGTTGAATTTTCTGGATAGAGAAGTCGAATGATTTAAAAAGCCGTTGATTTTGAAACCCGAAAAGATGATTTTTCAACAAAACATTTTAACTTTTAAGCAAAAAATATAAATTTTCAACAAACTACTGAAATTCTTAACCAAATATTTGAATTTGAAGCCAAACAGACCATTTTTTCGGAAGAGAGTTTAATTCTCAAACAGAAATTTCCAATCCAAAAGGATGAACTTTCTATCCAAAACAGTTGCACTTTCAACTAAAAAAAAATAACTTTTCAACAAAAGAACGAAATTTTCAACCAAATTGTAGAATTTTCAACCAAAAGAGATGAATTATCAATCAAAAAGATTTCAAAATTTCAATTATTAATAGTAATATTATAACAATATTATATGTAAATGTCAATCAAAATGTGTCGAAAAAGAATTTTTTTTACTTTGCAGAATCTTTTAAAAAAATTTAACTTCAAAAGACATTCCAAAGTTTATGAATTTTCGAAAAGATTTCTAAATAATTTAAATCTTTAGAACACTTCAACAAATTTTAATCGAAACGTACAAAGATTTTTGAATATATCGAAAAATAAGTTTTACAAGAATTTTAAAATATTCACATCAAAAAAAAACTTCTTTTCTAAAGTTTCCTAAAAAAATTTGGAATGATTTTTCATTTTAAAAAATGAGTTTCAAAATAAAATCGACAAAAAATCTCCAAGCATTTCAAATGATTTCTTAAAATGTTGAAGAAAAATATAGAAGATTTTAAAGCAAAAATTTCAATGTTGCAAGATTACAAAATTTGAAACAAACTTCATGTAAGTTTAGGAAATATTTAGACGATTTCCAAAAATAATTTTAAAGTTAAAGAGATTTCAAGAAATTTAAAACAAAATATATAGGTAAGTTAAAGATTTTGAACAGCACACTAAAAAGATTTTTAAGAATTTGGAAATGCTTTAACAGAATAAAAGAGGTTCTTAAGATCCCTCGGAAATTTTCAAATGATTTTTTGTTTTGATAAATTAATTTTTAAAGGAAATTTAATAATATTTCAAAACATGTCAAAACATCGATAAAAATGTCGAAAAAATATGGCAGATTTTATGATTTTTAAAATAGCAAAAAAAATTCTAATCATTTTAATATATATTAAAAAGTTTTTGAACAAGTTTCAAAAATAACTTGTAATTTGAAAATATTTTAATAAATTTAATACAAAATCTAGACTTTTTAAGATTTTGAAATAAAGTATTGAAGCTAGTTGAAGCTTTATTAAATATCGTAGTCTCGTCAAGATTTCAAAAAGAAAATTAAAAAGCTTTTTAAGTATTTTGAAAGGTTTCAACAAAATAAAAAATCTTAAGATTCCAAGGAAAATCTGAAATGACTTTTTCTGTTGAGAAATTAATTTTAAGGCAAAATTTATAAAGATTTCGAAAGATTTCATAAAATTTTGAAAAACAATATAGAAAATTGTAAACTGTTTAAATTTTGCAATATTTCAAATGTTGAAAAAAAATCAAGTATGTTTAGGAAACATTAAGAAGTTTTCAAAGATTAATTCGAAGCCTAAAAAGATATCAAAAAATGGAAAAAAATACTTCGATTTTTAAAGATTTGGAACAGAAAATTGAAAAAGATTTCAAAACATTTGAAAAAATCTCTAAAAATGACGAGAAAAAAAATACAGGAAGATTTTAGAATTTAGAAAATTCCATAACAAATTCTAATCATTCCAAAAATATTTATGAGTTTAAACAAAAAAATATAAAATAATTTTCAATTTGCAAATGTTACAATTTTAAATTTTAAACAAAATCTAAACTTTTTAAGATTTTGAAATAATATGTTCAGGATATTTCAAGCTTTTTCAAATATCGCGTATTTTAAAAGATTTGTTCATTTCCATAGAAAATTGAAAAAACTTTCAAAAGATTTCTAAAAATATTTTTTAAAATCTCAAAGATTTTAGCATTAAAATGTTTTTTTAAATTATTAACAGAATCAAGGTTTTTGGAGATGCTGAAATAAAATGTTGAAAATGTTTCTAAAATGTCGAAGAAAATTTGAAGATTTAAAAAATTTCAAAAATAATTTAAAATTTTAAAAGAAAAAACTTTCTAAACATTTCAAAAGATTTCTAAAAATATTTTAAAAATCACAAAGAATGTAGTAATGAAATATTTTAGAAATAATTATGATAACTTTAAAAACAATTTTTAATTTCAGAAGATTTTTAACATATGTTACCAGAATCTAGAATTTTAAATATTTTTAAATAAAATATTGAAGCTATTTCAAGTTTTTCAAAAATCGTGGATTCTTAAAGATTTGTTAATTTCCAAAGATTTTTTTTTTAATGTCTAAGGAAAAATGAAAAAATTTTCAAAACATTTCAAAATATTCCTGAAAATGTCGAAGAAATTTGGAAGATTTAAAAAATTTCAGAAAAAATGCTAATCATTTCAAAAAATATTTAAAGGTTAAACAAATTTTTTTTTAATTTAAAATTTAAAAAGATATTAAAAGTTTTATATAAAGCATTTCAAACAAACATTTCAAAAGATTTCTAAACATATTTTAGAAATAATTTAATAACTTTAAAAATAATTTTTAATTTCAGAAGAATTTTAACAATTGTTACCAGAATCTAAACTTTTTAAGATTTTCAAATAAAATGTTGAAGCTATTTCAAGTTTTTTCAAAAATTGTGGATTATTAGAGATTTGTTAATTGTAAAAGAAAACTGAAAGATTTCAAAACATTTCAAAAAATTTCTAAATATTTTTTATTAATTTCTAAGGAAAATTGAAAAAAATTGAAAAAAATTGAAAAAAATTGAAAAATATTCCTGAAAATGTCGAAAAAACTTTAAAGATATAAAAAATTGGAAAAATAATTAAAAATTTTAAAAGAAAAAACTTTTTAAACATTTCAAAAGATTTCTAAAAATATTTTTTTAAAAACACGAAGAATTTAGTAATAAAATATTTTAGAAATAATTATAATAACTTTAAAAATAATTTTTAAATCTGGAAGATTTTTAACAATTATTACCAGAATCTAGACTTTTTAAGATTTTAAAATAAAATTTTGAAGCTATATCAAGTTTTTTCAAAAATTGTGGATTCTTAGAGATTTGTTAATTGCAAAAGATAACTGAAAGATTTCAAAACATTTCAAAATATTTCTTAAGATTTTTTTTTTAATTTCTAAGAAAATTTTTTTAAAAAACGTTCAAAACATTTTAAAATATTCCTGAAAATGTTAAAGAAACTTTGAAGACTTAAAACATTTCCAAAATAATTTTAAATTTCAAAAGAAAAAACTTTTCAAACATTTCAAAATATTTCTAAAAGTATAAAAAAGAATCTCGAAGAATTCAGTAATAGAATATTTTAGATTTAATTATAATAACTTTAAAAACAATTTTTAATTTCAGAAGATTTTTAACAATTGTTACCAGAATCTAGACTTTGTAAGATTTTAAAATAAAATGTTGAAGCTATTTCAAGTTTTTTCAAAAATCGTGGATTCTTAAAGATTTGTTAATTTCTAAAGAAAATCGACAGATTTCAAAACTTTTAAAGATTTTTCCAAAGATTTTTTTTCTTTATTTCTCAGGAAAATGGAAAAAACTTTCAAAATATTCCTGAAAATGTTGAAGAAACTTTGACGATTTTATATTTTAAAAGAAAAAACTTTTTAAACATTTCAAAAGATTTCTAAAAATATTTTCATAAAATCACGTAGAATTTAGTAATAAAATATTTTAGAAATAATTATAATAACTTTAAAAACAATTTTTAATTTCAGAAGATTTTTAACAATTGTTGCCAGAATTTAGACTTTTTAAGATTTCTAAATAAAATGTTGAAGCTTTTCCAAGTTTTTTCAAAAATCGTGAATTCTTAAAGATTTGTTAATTTCTAAAGAAAATTAAAAGATTTTAAAACATTTCAAAATATTTCTAAAGATTTTTTATTAATTTCTAAGGAAAATTGAAAAAAATTGGAAAAGTTGGAAAAACTTTCAGAACATTTCAAAATATTCCTGAAAATGTCGAAAAAACTTTCAAGATTTAAAAAATTTCAAAAATAATTTTAAATTAAAAAAAAAACTTTTCAAACATTTCAAAAGATTTCTAAAAATATTTTTATAAAATCACGAGGAATTTAGTAATAGAATATTTTAGAAATGGAGTCTTAAAAATTTGTTAATTTCTAAAGATTTTTTCTTTAATTTGTAAGGAAAATTAAAAGAACGTTTAAAACATTTTAAAATATCCCTGAAAATGTCAAAAAAAATTGGAAGATTTAAAAAATATCACAAAGAATTTAAAATTTAAAAAGATATTACAACTTTTATATAAAGCAAAATATTAAATTTTTTAATTAATCATCTTTAAGTTTTGTTAAAATTTTTAAAGGGTAAAGGGAAAGTTTTTCGAGAATAGAGGAAAAAAGGGGGAATATGAAGAAAAAAAAGGGGTAACGCTTTAATTAATGTCGTGCATACCATGTTCCGATCGAACGAAGAACACGAACTCCATCGTCATATCCAAGACCATCGTCAGGTAAGGTGAAGGTCGGATTTGGAGGCTGAGGTGTCGCAGGTGGTCCAGGTCCTGCTAACCTTGCCTGGGCAGCTTGTTGTGCCATGTGTTGCTGCACAGCTGCATGTGCCACAGCGTGTGCTTCTACGTATGCTGTTCTCTGTTGTTGTTGCTGTTGCTGAGTCCCATTTGACATTTTATTGTCTTTATTCTCTCCTACCTGAAACATTAAGCCATTCAAAAAATTAATATTAATCATTGAAAAACTAGCTTTAAAAAGTTAGATAAAGTTTAATTATTTTCTTGAAACGTTGTCTTAAAAAATTCAACTACTAAAGGTTTAAAATTTCATTAAATATTAAAATATTTGGTTGACAATTCAGGGTGTCTACTCAAATCCTACAAAAAAATTCCCTGACAATTCCAGATTTTTTTTCAGGTGTAATTTTTTGCGAGTTTATTACAAATAATGTCCCTTTTTAGTTCACAGAAATTTAATTAATATCACAAGATATTCTTAAATATTGTAGCATGATAGATTAAATAAAACATTTTTATTTTCTCTGCTTATACTCAAAATTTAGTGAATATTAAGGTAAAATAAGGTGAGTACTATATTGAAAATTAATTTAAACTGCTTTAAATTCCTAACTTTTTATGTAGAAATTTGGATTTTAAAAAATATAGATTAATTTTCAACAAAGAGTATTTGAAAATACATTAATTCTCAATCAAAAATTTTAATTTTCAACTGAAAAAGGTCAATTTTGAAACAAAAAAATGAATTTTGAACTCAAAAATATCACTTTTCAACCAAAAATGGAATAGTTAAATTTTCAGGTTAAAAAAAATTATTCTTACACAAAAAAACAGATTTATTTTTTAAATAATTACAATACTTGAATTTTTAAACAAAAAAAATGGATTTTTAAACAAGACGATTAATTTTCAAACCGGAAAATTAATTTTCTAGCAAGAAAGACGATTTTTTAATTAAATATATGAATTTTTAACAAAAAAGTTAAATTTTCAACCATACTATTGAATTTTCAACTAAAATGCTCAATCTTTATCTCGAATAAATGTATTTTAAACAAAAAGATGAATTTTTGAGAAAAGATTTCAATTTTGAAGAAAGTAGTTTTATTTTTAACCAACACGATGAATTATCATGCATTATCAAATACAAATTTTCAACCAAATAGTTCAATTTCAAACAAAAAAATATCCATTTTCAAACAAAAATGAAATAGAAGGATCGTTTTTTAACCAGGAAAACGAATTTTATTGAATATAAATTGTCAAATAACTATTAAATGGTTAAATTTTCAGTTAAAAGATGCATTTTCAACCAAAGCTACGAATTTTAAACTAAAATCATGATTCGTCAACTTAAATAGTTAAATTTGCAACCAAAAACATGAATTTTAAAATAAATTGATGATTCTTTATCCTAGAATCATTGAATTTCACATATAAAGAATTATTTTCAACCCAGAAGATTGATTTATAAGAAAAGGTTAAAAAATTTTAACCAAATATTAAATAGTTATATTTTCAGTAGGAACATTAATTTTCAATAACAAAAAACATACAAGAAACAAATTTTCAAGAAAATAGTTCAAGTTGCATTTGTTATGAACTTAATAAACTGAACTTTCAGTCAAAAAATTGATTTCAAACAAAACAGCGTGTTATTCCATTTAATATTACAATTTTTAAAAAATTAACTACGTTCTTGAAAAAATTCCCTGACTTTAAAAAAAATCCCTGACATTTCCAGGCTTTTTCAGGTATATACAAATTCCCTGACAATTCCAGGTTTTACAGGTTTTACAGGTAGGATAGACACCCTGCAATTCATGTCTTTTGTTAAAAATGATTCATTTTTTGTAGAAAATTCATTTTTTTGGTTGAAAATTAAATAATTTCTTTCACATTTTATTTTATTGGGTTCGAAACTTATTTCTTTAACTGAAAATCTATCCATTTTATTTTTTGCTGTAAATTTATCTTTTTTAATTGAAAGTTCATCTATTTTGCTCAAAATTTGTCTTTTTTAGTTGAAAATTCAACTTTTTGGTTAAAAAATAGGATTTTAGTTGAATTGCAAAAGTCAGGGAATTTCAAAGGCACTGTAAGTAAATGTCAAAGATTATAAATTTGAAATTGCTTTATTCTGTTCATAAAATATTCTTCATAAACAATGTTAACGATAAAAATTCTGGCCAAGGAAAATAAAAATTTTGTGTATGAAAAATGAGGAATTTTTGTGCCACCCTGACATAATATTCTTCTAGATTATATTTTTAGTTAAAAATGTTATTATTTGGTTAAAAATTCACGAATTTTGTTAGAAAATTATCTTTTTGTTAAAAAATCATATATCTGTGCTGAAAATTCCACTGAAATCTTTCTTGGTTAAAAGTTAAAATACTTTTTTTTAATTAGCCTTTTGGTTTAAAAATTCATCTGCTTTAGTAGAAATTTCATCTTTTGTTGAATAAAAATTTTTGGTTAAGATGTTATTGAAAGTTTAGTTTTTATTAAGGTTAAGGTTAAAGTTATTTGGTTAAGAGTTATTGAAAATTCGAATTTTATTAGGTAGAAAAATTTTTTTTTAACTATATTTTTTATTTGAAAATAAACAACTAGAAAAATTATATTTTTAAAGAATTTGAATAATTATTTTGGAAATTATTGAAAGGACTTGAAGGGATAAAATATTCAACTATTCCAATTTAAAATTCATCATTTTATTTAAAATTTCATTTCTTTGGTTGAAAATTCAATTACTTTGTTGAAAATTGAACTATATTTTATTAAAAATTACTTCTTTTCAGTTTAAATTAAACTTTTTTAAACTAAAGATGTAATTTTTCCATTTCGGTTTAAAAATGGCCTTTTGTACTTGAAAATCAGTCGTTTTTTATCCAAAAAATATTTCAGTTTAACTTAAAATATGAATTTTAAACCAAAAAAGATCATTTTTAACCAATCAGCTGCATTTTTATCAAAATTTAATCTTTTATTCCAAAAAAACGGAACAGTTTGGAAGAAAATAAACTTTTTTTTGTTGATAATTCATATTTTTGAGTAAGTAATTCAACTTAAATCTTTCTTGCTTGAAAATTGAAATAGTTTTTTTTTCTCGTAAGATAGTCTGTTTAGTTTAAAAAATATTTTGTAACGGAAAATTCTACTATTCCAATATTTTATTTTTCTGAGAATTATTCAAAGAATTATAATAAATATTTTTATTTTTTAAATTGGTGAAAAGATTTAAAGAAATAAAAGGTTTAAAATATGTAAATGTTCTAGTTGAAGATTCATAATTTTAGTCGAAATTTCATCTACAACTATTTTGCTGAAAATTACTTTTTTTAAGATAAAAAATGTGAACTAAAAAAGTAAGTTTTCCGTTTTTGGTAGAAAATTGATCCTCTGTGTTCGAAATTTAATTTTTTTTTCTAAAAAAGGAACTGTATTTTTTAGTTGAATTTAACTGTTTCTTATTAAAACTTAAAATCTTTTTCGGTTAAAAATTCAACTAGATGATTGAAGGATAAACTATTATGTAAAAAAAATCTTTGTTTTGTTAATAGGTCATCATTTTAATTAAAAATTAATTTCTTTTGTTGAAAATTCTTGTTCTTTTTTTGTAGAAAATTAATCTTCTTGGTAGAAAATTCGTATTTTTGGGTTGGAAATTCAACACTTTGGTTAAAAGTTGAACTATTTTCTTAAAACTTAATTTTTTTGTTGAAGTTTCACTAGATTAGTTGAAAATTCATTTTTTTAATTGGAAATTAGGTCCCTTATATGAAAAATTATTTACTCCCTTGATATTTTTTTAGTCCGAAACTTCAACGATTTAGTGAAAAATTTATAGACATGAAAAAATGTAAACTAAAAATTAATGAAATAAAATTTAGCCTAACAGCACATCTATTGTTCAAACTATTTAGCTGAAAGTTATGATTGGTCGGACATTGATCTTCTTACTTAAAAATTCAACCACTGGGTAAAAAATGTATCTATTTTATTAAAAATTCATAGTTTCTTGCAAAAAAAAATTAATCTTCTTGGTTGAAAAATCAACTAGCATGTTAAAAATTGATGTATTTTATTTTAAATTATTATTTGATTTTTAATTTTCCGGTATATTGTGATTCGCTCAAATGGCGGACATATCATTTTAGCCAATTAGCGAAGAAGCAGTGTGAGTCCGAGGTCTGTACTTGATTTTTTTTAACTCCTTTTTTTTTGTGTTTCTGAAGATGAGAAAAAAAAATTTATGAATATTAAGAAGTTATAGAACTAAAATTCTAAAATTATCACCAGAAGGCATAAAAATATAAGTTATAAGTCGAGTCCCCAACGCACATTATTTCGATCAATGACCCATGGCTTCCTTTAATCTCATCCTTTATTCTCTATATCGTAAAATTTATTCCTTTCATTTATTGCGATCAATACCTTACGGAGGAAACAAAAAAAGTCTTAAATCTTTTTGAAGATACGTAGATTAAATCTTGTAGAATCAATTAATAAATCTTTTAAATATTGAAAAGCTCCAGTTTAAATAAAATTTGAATTTGAATTTAGCATTTGCAAATCTATTCTAATTTTTATGTCTTAATTGCATTATTAACATTTTTACTAAAAAGGTATTCAAAATTAAAGAATAACAAAATGGAAATTTTTCAACTGTAACAAAAAGTCTTTTTGAATAACCTGAGATACGAAATAGAAGAGTTAAACTTAATAATAATAAAACAATGATACAAAACCTGCAAAATTAAAATTAGATTAAAATTAAATATGGAAAATTTATCGAAACTTCTATCAATAAAAACTAAGTTCTTTTTAAAAATTTGTAATTTTGAAAAATTGAATATTAAACAATATCAATTTCTGGAATTCTTAATTAAACATTTGAAATTGACACCAGTAGGAAATAAACTATTTTGAATAACAATATTTTCATAAATAATCATTATAAACTATCGGATTTTACTCTTCAGCAATAAAACGTTATTTTAAGAATTTAAAAATATAAAATATAAAAAAAATTTCAAATTACTTACGTTCGTAAGTGGACAAATTAAAATTAAAATCATGAAATTATGGACAATTGAAAACTGAAGCGTAAACAACATATTAAATTGTACAATTTTTAATTGGAAGTATTGTTAATAAAATAATTTAAAATTTAAAAAGAACAAAATATAACAATTTCAACTTCAAACAATATTTAAAACACAACAGTTAAAATCTTAACAATAAATGTACAATTTTTTCATCGAAAACACTGTGTCAAGTTTAAAAGACATAAGACATAACAATTTCGAATTCTGGTTGTAATAAGTAAAGCACTCACTTTCATTTGAACGTTAAAAATACCAAATTTTCCGACCATTCACTCAATAAAAATTTTAAAAAGAAAAAATAACCTTCTTCAAATTTAGATAAAAAATTGAAAATAAAAAACTTCCCCCTTCAACTCCATATAAATGCTAAAAAGAAAAAACGATCTATTCGAATTCAGAAAAAAAAATAACCAAAATTTCATCGCTTCCAACTCAATAAAAATGTTTTAAAGAATTTCCCTTTTCCAATTCAGATTTCTCATTTTCAGATTTTCAATTTCGGGTTTCCAATTCTCGTTTCAAACTCAATAAAAATCTTTAACATACCCAATTTCTCCGCCTTCAACTTCATAAAATGTAAATAACAAAAAATGTCATATTCCATTCCGGAAAAAATGCAAAACTTTTCTAATCCCTTCCTTTTAAAATTAGAATTGTAAATTTCAAAATGGGACTTGAAATTGAAAAGAAGCGTTTAATTATTTAAAAATTGAAAATAGTGGATATAGTTTTAATCAGACATTTATTTAACTGCTAAGGCTTTCGATTCAGAATCATCTTGAAAAATCAATTATTATTTAATTCTTAATCTTGCTCGAACTACAGTTTGATTTTTAAAATCATTAATTAATTTATATTTACAGTTGACCAACTTAAATAGTTTTTAATAAAAAATTTTTTATAGAAAATGTACGCCTAAAAATGAAGACCTGAAATGGAAATTTCCTAAAAAAAAGTTTTAGAATTTCGCATTATAATTGAAATTATTTAATAATTGAAAAAGTCAACAACTAAAATTAACATTAAAAAGAAGTGTTTCAACAGATTTTTTCCTAAGAATTGGTCAAATTCTATGTCAAAAAATAAATTCACTGTTACTTCTCCGTTTTTCTTTGTCACAAATGTTGCCGGCTTTCCGGTCCAATAGCGACCAAAGGAATTGCCCCGCTTCTAACAAAATTATAGAGGAAATTTCAGAAAAGAAATACAAAATACGGCAGAGAATCCCAACTTAGATCAAAAATTAAAAATATCCTACACTATTATATTTTTTATTCCGTAATTCATCTCGTTTGGTTTAAATTTTATTATTTTTATAAAAATGTAACTATTTCGTTCAAAGGTATTTTTTTTGCCAAAAATGCAACTACTTTTTTTAAACTTGAAATATTTTGTGAACAAATAATTTTAATGGTTAAGGAATCATTTTTAGGGTTCATCATTCATTTCTTTGATTGAAAATTTAATTTTTTTGTTGAAAAAGAGTTTATGTTTTGGCTGAAAATTAATTACTGTAGCTAAAAATTTAACTATTACATTTCGGGTTTCAAAATTATCTCTTTTAAGTTCAAATATGTGATTGCAAATTTGTTTTTTTTTTTACTGAAAATTAATCTTCTTGTAAATTGAACTACTTGGTTGTAAATTTATTTATTTTGCTGAAGATTCGTATTTTTTTGTAGAAAATTGGTCTTCTTGGTTGAAAATTCTAGAAAATTCAACTATTTTTTAAAAAATTCATGTATTTAGCTGAAAATTCGTTTTTTTGTAGAAAATTAAATTTCTTGGTTGAGTACAATGTGTTTTGGTTGAGAATTTAACTATTTTGTAAAAAATTTATATTTTTCATACAAAATTGACCTTTTTTAGTGAAAAATTCCACTATTTTCTTAGAAAATTTAACTATTTCATTAAGAAATGAACTACTTACTTAAAAATGTAACTATTTAGTATAAATTTACTTTATTTCTTGACAAATCATTTTTTATTTTCCTTCAAAATGCAACAGTTTTGTTAAAAATTAATTTTTTTAAGATTGATCTGTTTGGTTCAAAATTAATTATTTTAAATTAAAAATCAATTATTACAGTCCTGATATGTATCTCCTTTTAGTTAAAAAGACAATTACTTGTTTAAAGATTCTTCTTTCTGATTTTAAATTTACTTTTTTGGTAAAAATTCATCATTACCGGTTAAAAACAAAAATTTTCTAAAACATTGCACTTTTTAGCTTGAAAGATTAATTCTTTTGTTGTAAATTTACCTTTTTGGGTGGAAAATTAATTTTCTTTGTTAAAAATTCGACTATTCGTTAAAAATGTAATTATTTGGGTAAAAATTAAACTCTCTTTTGGTAATATTTTTTGAATAAAAATGTAACTTCGGTTTTTGGTTGAAAATTGATATTTTGAATTGAAAATTCGTATATTTTGTAGAAAAAAATCCGTTTTGGTTAAGGAGTCACCTACATTGTCGAAAATTTATTTTTTCGTTTTGAAAATTCAACTATTTTGGTTTATTTCAACTTTTTGGTTAAAAGTCCAACTATTATCTTCGAAAATGTATCTATTTCGTTAAGAATGAAACTATTCATTTAAAAATTTAACTACTTAGTAGAAAATCACTTTCTTTTTGAGAAATCATATTTTGGTGTTGGCCATCCAACCGTTTTGTAGATTTTTCGTTAAAAAGTCAACTTTTTGGTTTAAAATTCTCCTCCTTTGATTGAAAATTTACTTCCTTGTTAAAAATTCATAATTTCAAAAAGTAAATTTTGTTCTCAAAAATTTAACCTGTTAACTAACAAACTTGACTCTCATATTTAAAATTCATCTTTTCGAGTAGAAAATTAATCTTCTTTATTGAAAATTCATCTATGCGATTGTAAATTCCTTTATTTTGTTGCAAAATCGTCTTTCCATTAAAAATACATTTTTTTTTTTTGAAAATGCAACTACTTTATTAAAATAACGTCCTTTTTTTATTACAAATTCATCTTGTCAGGCGGAAAATTCATCTTTACTTTTGTGTTGAAAATTCAATCTGTAAAAGAATAAACCTTCAACATTTAAAATCTCTCTCCTATCCAAATTGTGGACGAAATCCCACAAAAGAAATACAAAACCCAACCGAGAATGACAACTTAGATAACAAAAATTCCAAATCTCCCGGATTCTCACTTTTTTCTTCCTGAATCTCGATCCTTCTAAGCATGCCAAGGTTTCACAGCAGGATTCACAAAAGCCGGTTCACCACCTTCGTTTTCCAGCCCATAAACATTGGCCAAGTTTCAATCCAAATTGTCACACAACTCGCGCACATCCAGCAACAATTTCACTCTCGTTTTCACTCTTTATTTTCCCTGCCGATAGTCCGTTTGCCCAGACCGAGAGGGAAAGCAACGAAAAGAGGAAGACGGTGGTCACCACTGCACGCTACCGGCGAGAGGGGAATTCCAAGGAGGATGCAAGGAGTCTGGCCGAGGACAAAGAGGCCAAAAAAAAAGAGCTGAAAAAAAGCCAAGAAGGGAATGAAAGGAGAAAAGGATCCGCACAGTGGCTCCCTTCGAACGATATCACGTAAAAGTGGAAAGTAAATCTCTAATCGAATTCGAAGACCCTCAACAAAAATAATCCTAATAGACCAAAAAAGTCTTAAGAGTTCTAGAGAAAGAAGATACCAAATTGCTGATAAATCAACATCAAAGTCCAGATAAAAAAATTTGTAGATTGAACTTCGAGAAAAAATTCTGATAAAAAAAGTCTAGAGAGTTCTGCAGCTTTAGCGTGAAAGTATTTCAAAATGGAAAATAAATCAACATCGAATGGGGATTTAAAATCTGTTCCCAATCTCGATACCATAAAAGTCCAGACCAATTCTAGACCAATTCTAGAGTTAAATTTCGAGAAAAGTTTTCCCTTCAAGGATTTAAAATCTTTGATACTCTTTTGATAAAAAGCCTTCCCTGGATGATTATGAAACTAGGATTTAAAGAATGCATCTACCGCCAGGAAATATTTCTTTTCTGCTGAAACTTTTTGAAGAAGAAGAGGACAATAGGGATGATTTTGGGACTGGATATTTGCGATAACAATGCTCGGGATTCTGTATCGAGTCGCTGACTGCTCGAGTGTGTCTCGCCCTCGTCGTAGGCTCCAGGCGTTGCTGATTCTGGTGCCGCCACAATCGACTGCAGTGCGTCGGCCCGCTGACCTTGACACTGACATTGAGAACCTCGGCTCTGAATCTGGGCACGCGCAGAATCAAATTCGAATCAAGTATGAAACGACGCTGTCGAAAGTTGCATTTTCGATTTAAGGATCATCCATAAACTACGTTACCAGACAATGGCGCATCCGCCGGGAACACCCCCCCCCCCCCACGATATTTAAGAAACCAAATTCAAAATTTAAAATTTTTTATATCAGCTACATTAAAGTACTTAAGGCCTCTTAATTTCCTCGACAAGTTAGATCTAATCTTATTGTTTTTTGTGAATTAAAAAAGTAGTTCAACTTTAAAACCAAAAAGAGATCAATTTAACCAAAATTCAAAAATGTGGAATTTTCAGGTTAAATAGACGATCTTACTACAAAAAAGTTTAACTTCGAACCAAATATTGAATTTTCCACCAAAAATGATGAATTTACAAATAAGAAGATTAATTTACTACTCTAAAAGACGAATTCTCAACGAAATACATCAATTTTGAAAGAAATAGTGGAATTTCCAAGCTAAAAAGACGGGCTTTCTACAAAACTGTTCAATTTTAAATAAATTAATTTAATTTTGAAAAAAATACATATTTTCTCCAAAAATAGACAGAGTCTTAACAAATTACATACATTTTTAATCAAAGAGTTGAATTTTCAAGCTAAAAAGACAAACTTCTTACATAACAGTTGAATTTTGAATTAAATAATTTTATTTTCAATCAAAAAGAACAACTATCAAACAAGAAGATACATTTTCTAATAAAAAAGACGAATTATCATCAAAATACATAAATTTTGAATCAAATAATGGAATTTTCAAAGTAAAAAGACGAACTTCCTACAAAACAGTTGAATTTTGAACGAAATAATTTAATTTTCAACCAACAGGATTAATTTCCAACCAAGATGATTAAATTAATTGCTAACAAAATGCATATGTTTCTAAACAAAGGATTTTCCTAACCAATTACATAAATTTTTGAACTAAAAAAATCCATTTTTATCCAAAAATAAAACAGTTAAATTTTTATTACAAAAATAACATTTCAATAAATAATAAAAAAAACATTTTCAGTAAAATACATAAGCATTCAATCAAATAGTAGCATTTTAAATCCAAAACCTAATTTCATACCAAAAAATTAAAATTTTTAATAAGCTAAAGAAATTTTTAACCAAAAAAGAAATAAGTGAATTTTCATTGAAAATAAAAAAAAAAATAAATTAAAAAGTGAATCGGCTACAAAACAGTCCGGTGATGAATTGTCAACTAAAATTATGAATCTCAAAAAAAAAAAAAAAAAAAGAATTTGAAGAATTTGGATTCAACCTAAAAACACGAATTTTCAACCAAAAATTTTAAATAAAAAAAAAGTTAATTTAACCAAAAAATACCATTTTTAACAAACAACTTGAATTTTTAACTAACTTGAAAAATAAAATTATTATTATTGTTGAAAAAGAATTATTTTCAAGTTGAAAATTATACTTTTTAGTAGAAAATGCGTTTTTTTGTCTTTAAAATTCAACGACTTGATAAGAAATTTAACTTTTTTCTTAAAAATTAACTGTTTTGTTTATATTTTTGGTAACAAATTAAACTATTTCCTTATAAAATTTAACTATTTAGTTAAAAATTAGTTTATTTATTCATCTTTCTTGGTTGAAAATTAACTTTTTTGTTGAAATATCACTTTTTTTCTCCTGAAAATTCAACTATTTAGTTATTAATACAACTGTTTGTTTAAAAATTAATTTTGTTCTACAAAAACCTGTTTTGGATGAAATTCAACTAATTTATTAAAAATGCAATATATTTTTACTTCAAATTTCCTTTTTAATGAACTAAATAAATTTTTAACCAAGAAAGAAATAGTTGAGTTTTCACTGAATAAAAAATTTAATTAAAAAATGAATCGTCTACAAAACAGTCAAATTTTCAACCCGAAAACATGAAATTTCAACAAAAAGGGAATTTCCAACCGGAGATGAATTGTGTACTAAAATTATGAATCTTAAAAAAAAAGAAAAAAAGAATTTGAATTCTCAACCTAAAAACATGAATTTTCAACAAAAAATATAATAATTGATTTTTCGACACAGGATTGTAATTTTAATAAAAAACAAGTTAATTTAACCACAAAATACAATTTTCAACAAAGTACTTGAAGTCTCAACTAATTTGAAAATTCGGTTGAAAATTATACTTTTTTGTAGAAAAGTCGTTTTTTTGTCTTGAAAATTCAATAAATTGATAAGAAATTTAACTTTTTGCTTAAAAATTAAGTTATTTATTCATCTTTCTTGGTTGAAAATTAACTTTTTTGTTGAAATATCATTTCTTTTCTATGAAAGTTTAACTATGTAGTTATTAATACAACTGTTTGGTTGAAAATTAATTTTTTTATTAGAAAACCTTTTTAATAATCTAAATAAAATTTTAACCAAGAAATAAATAGTTGAATTTTCATTGAAAACAAATTTTCAATTAAAAAATAAATAGTCTACAAAACAGTCGAATTTTCAACCCGAAAACATGAAATTTTAACAAAAGAGGGCATTTTCAACCGGTGATGAATTGTGTACTAAAATTATGAATCTTCAATAAAAAATAAATAAATAAAAAAAGAATTTAGTTGAAGAATTTGGATTCTCCACCTAAAAACATTAGTTTTCAACAAAAAATATGAAAGTAGATTTTTCGACACAGGATTGTAATTTTAAATAAAAAACTAGTTTATTTAACCAAAAAATAAAATTTGCAACAAAGTACTTGAATTCTTAACTTACTTGAAAATTCGGTTGAAAATTGAAATATTTTGTGGAAAATGGGTTTATTTTTGTATTAAAAAAGAATTATTTTCAGATTGAAAATTATACTTTTTTGTACAAAATTCGTATTTTTGTCTTGAAAATTCAACAACTTGATAGGATATTTAACTGTTTGATTAAAAATTAACTGTTTTGTTGAGGATTTATATTTTTGGTTAGAAATTAAACTAATCCCTTATAAAATTTAACTATTTACTTGAAAATTAAGTTATTTATTTATCTTTCTTGGTTGTAAATGAACTTTTTTGTTGAAATATTCTTTCTTTTACCTGAAAGTTTAACTATTTAGTTATTAATACAACTGTTTGGTTAAAAATTAATTTTTTTGTTAGAAAACCTTTTTAATAAACTAAAGAAATTTTTAAACAAGAAAGAAATGATTGAATTTTCATTAAAAAAAGAATTTTTATTGAAAAATGAATCGTCTACAAAAGAGTCGAATTTTTAATCCGAAAACATGAAATTTCAACAAAAAAGGGAATTTCCAAACGGAGATGAATTGTGTACTAAAATTATGAATCTTAGAAAAAAAAAGAAAAAAAGAATTTGAATTCTCAACCTAAAAACATGAGTTTTCAACAAAAAATATAATAGTTGATTTTTCGACACATGATTGTAATTTTAAATAAAAAAAAAAGTTAATTTAACCAAAAAAGACCATTTTCAACAAAGAACTTGAGTTCTCAACTAACTTGAAAATTCGGTTGAAAATTGAACTATTTTGTTGACAATGCGTTTATTTTTGTGTTGAAAAAGAATTATTTTCAGATTAAAAATTATACTTTTTTGTAGAAAATTCGTATTTTTGTCTTGAAAATTCAACAACTTGATCGGAAATTTAACTGTTTAGTTAAAAATGAACTGTTTTATTGAGGATTTATATAAAAATTCAACAACTTGATAGAAAATTTAATTTAATTTATTGATTAAACTACTTCCTTATAAAATTTAACTATTTAGTTAAAAACTAAGTTATTTATTCATCTTTCTTGGCTGAAAATTAACTTTTTTGTTGAAATATCATTTCTTTTCCATGAAAGTTCAACTACTAAGTTATTAATACAACTGTTTGTTTAAAAATTAATTTTGATGTTAGAAAACCTTTTTGGATCAAATTCAACAACTTTATTAAAAATGCAATATATTTTTACTTAAAATTTCAGGAATTTGAACCGTTTCATATTGAATTCAATATGATATCAACATTAGTTTTATTAAAAAGAATCTATTTCCCTATTTTCGAGAAAAATCACCCCATTTACCCTGTTCTGAGAGCATTTTAGGCTGTCAAGTCTTATATTCCCACAGGAATTTTACTAAACACTGAACAGGTGGTAGAGATGGAGCTAATGGAGTTGATGAATCCTGTGAGTCACCAAAGTCCCTGTGGCAAAGAGAATCAATCACTCAATATTGGATTTGATTATCATATTACGGAGTCTCTTTGACGAAGGCAATTTCTGCAAATTAATTAATAAACGATAACTGCAATTTCTGTTCTGGATGAAATCACGGTCAGAGATTAACGCATCTATCAGAATAGAAGAATAATTTATCAGTCTGGGTGTCTACTCAAATACTGGAAGAAAAATTGCCTGGCAATTCTAGTTTTTTTCAATTTTTTCGAAACTATTCCAGATGTAAATTTTTTTTATTTCTAGGGCTTTCATTAATATATTTAATTTAAAAAGCGTTGAGAAATTATATTACAAGATGAAGAATAATGAATTTGATTAATAATTAAAAGACGAATAACATTAAATTAATTTTATTAAATAATTTATTTATTATTTATAAACATAAAAAATGATTGCATGTTCAAGAAGATAGATGAAATTTTAACCAAATAGTCGAATTTCCAACCAAAAAGATAAAGTTTCAACTAAGTAGTTTAATTTTCTAATAAAAAAATTATTTTTCAACTAAGTAGTTGAATTTTTAACTAAAAATGGACAGATGAATTCTTAACTGAATTGGTGAAATTCTTATTAAAAACAAAAATTATTTTTCATCCAAAAATATTAATTCTCTACCACAAAGTGCGAATTTTCAACAAGATACATAAATTTTTAACAAAAAATTAAATAATAATAAAATTTTCAGTAAAAAAAATTAAGCTCCTCCCAAGATATCAATTTTTAACTGGATTGGTTAAATTTTCAGTTACAAAAAAAACATTTTTCAACAAAATAGTTCAATTTTATTTTTTTTCAATTCAACCAGCTGCATTTACAAATTATTTAAAAAATTATACGTCAACCAAATAGTTGATCTTTCAAGCCAAAACAAGAATTCTTTAAAATAATTTTAAATTATCAACCTGACAAGTTGTATTTTACAAATAGTTTAATTCAATAAAAAATTAATTTTTAAACAAATATGTAGCTGCATTTAAAATTAATTAGTTGAAATTTCAATCAAAAGATGCGAATTTTTACAAAAATAGTTTCCTTTTTAGTAACATAGTTTCATTTTTATCAAAAAACTTGAATTTTCCAATAAAAGAAACGAATCTTTAGCCAAAAACTGTCGCATTTTCAAACCAAATAGTTGAATTTTCAATCCAAAAAGACGGTTTTTGTAAAATACAGTTGAATTATCAGCCTGAAAATTTGATTTTTCACATACATCGTTTTTAACCAAGACAGAAGAATTTTTAACCAAAAAAGATGAGTTGACTGTCATAAAACAGAAATTTGCAATCGAAAAGAACGAGTTTTCTATCCAAACAGGCGAATATTTAATAAAATATTTAAATTTTCGATCAAAAAAGATAACTTTTCAATGTAAAAAAAACGAATTTTCAACAAAATAGATTAATTTTTCCAAAAAAGTCGAATTTTCAAGCCAAAAAACTAATCTTATAGAAGACAGTTGAATTTCGAACAAAAAAGTTTAATTTCAACGAAGAAACATGAATTTTTAAACCAAATAGTTGAATTTTTAATCCAAAAAGACGAATTTTTTGTAAGACAGTTGAACTGCCAGTCTGCAAAATTTATTTTTTTTAAAAAAAGATCGTTTTCAATTAAGACAAATGAATTTTTAGCCAAAAAAGATAACTTTGCTACCTCAAAACAGGAATTTTCAATCCAAACATACGAAAGTTAAATAAAACAGTTAAATTTCGACCATAAAAGATTAATTTTCAGCCAAATTGACCATCTTTCAAACAAAAAAGTTTCAACTTCAAACAAATAGTTTTTCATTTTCCACGGTCTATAAAATTTTAAAAATCGAACACTATAGTCGAAAAAATTTCCATTTGAAGTAATAAAAACTGAGTTTTTTCATTCAACAATTTTGTATGCAAATGCTCAATAATTTGCATGTATAAAATGGAAGCTACTACCACTTTTAAACATCTTTTAAAATGATCCTAATTTTCCCTAAATTTTTTTTATTCTGCCAAATTAAAAAAATGCTTTAAAATCTTCCACATTTATTTTTGATAATTTTGAAAATTTTTCTAAACCTTTCTACATATTATATTCGCATTAATTTTTCAAAATTAAAAATCATTTTAAATTACCCTAGAAAATGTTTTTTTATTCTTCTGAAGCCTTTTCAAATTTTTAATTAATTTTTAATTTTTTTAACTCCTAAATATCTCTTCAACTTATTCAAATTTTTGTTTAGAATAATAGGTGTTTAATTGTTATTTATACATCAAAATTCAACAATTTGACTTACAAATTATTTTTTTTCAAATAGAACAATTAAAATTGTAACGTCAAAAGTTTCGTTTTTTTTGTTTAGTTTTGAATATTTCATTTATAATTACTGATTTTAAATAAAGTCAAATATTTCTAAATATTAAGTAATTCTTATTTTTCTTAATTAACAAATTTCAAATTGAATGCATTTCTAAAATTGTTAACTGATTCCGGATCTCTCGTAAAATCAATTATAATTCACTTTTTAAATCTAGAGTACAAATTAATTTCAAAAATCATTAATTAATTCATATTCAGAGTTGATCAACTAAAAATGTCTTTTTTCTAAAAAAAAACTTCAATTTTAAACGCTTCTAATTTTTAACTGTTGAAGTCTTTAAAACTGTATTTTAAAATTCTTTAAATTGAAATGTACGCTTAAAAATTAAAATGGAAAAATTTCAAATTACATATTCTAAACTGAATGATAATATAATTGAAAAAGATAACAAATTAACTAATTATTTAAAAAACGATTGAAATCAAAGTTGGACAAATTTTTTTCCTACAAATTTGTCAAATTTTTGATCGAAAAATAAATTTACTTTTAATCAAAGATATTTATTCTCAATCGAAAAAGATGAATCTTCAATCCACAAGGATGAATTTCTTATCCAAAAAGACAAATTTTCAACAAAACAGTGTAAATTTTTTTACCAAAAAAGGTGAATTTTAAACCAAACTTTCGATTTTTTAACAACAAAATGAAATTTCAACGAAAGATTATTGGTCGAACTATTAAGGCTCAAAATTTGAAAAAATTAAAAGTTCGAATATGGATTCACGCAACTAGAAATTGTTGAATTTCACAATTAGAAATTTATTCTGTATAAAGCTTTAATCAGAAATTATTTAATTTTTAATATTTTTAATTAAGTAAAATTTTTAATGTTCACATTTTTTCAGAGGAAAAAAAGCCAAAAAAGTCGCACGATTAGAGTCCTGCAATTGAAATCTCAACTCCTGAATTGCAACAAAAAAATTGCATTTTAAATTGCAACCGATCAATTAAATCGCTCAGCTTCCCATGAGGTTTTTTTAGCCACATCTAACTGTTTTTTCGACTGGATTTAAATCTCGTTTTCCCCCCTTTTGCTTTCATGACCAAGTAATGTCAAAAAGTAAAGCGTCAAGAGCAATATCACCCTTCTCCTGTCTCTTAGCTCATTCTCCTTCAGTATGAGAGAAACAGGTTTTCAGCGATGCCAATGATGCTAGGATTTTTTTTTTTTTTTCAAGGTGGAAGAAGCAGATATACACCTGTATCCAGTAAGATCCCATGCATAGGAAAAGAAGGGAGAATAAATAAAAAAAACGAGGGGAAAAAAAGGAGAATGAAAAGATGAGGACGAGGGGGAGGAAATGCAAGGAATATGGGGAAGACAAAGACTGACAATGAGGCGATTCAAAAAGGGGGAATCGACTGCTTTGGTCCGAGATAAAAGAGAGAGAGAGACAAGGCTAGACTAGACACTAAAGAAAAGGAGAATTGACTTTCGCTTTCTGTTGCAAAGCGACGCGCAGGGTCGTGTCGCGCCGATCAATAGCGTCGCGACGGCTCTCATAACTCGTTCCTCTCTCTCTCTCTCTCACACTCTCCCCCATTTTCTCCTACATCCACTGGATCAGATATTGCAAGAGTTTTCAATTTTATTCTTTAAATTTTGCATTGTTTCCTTTATTTTCTACCCTCCTATCACCTCACCCTTTCAAACCATCCTAAAAACTTTATATCTTTCTTCCATTCATTAATGTCAATATCTTCATTCACTTTTTCCTTTCCTCTATATTCACAACTCCTTATCCACTTATTTTTTCTTTCATTCCTTCCTCTTTTGTATCCATCAAATCTCTTAATTTTATCAGACTGAATCCCCTTCAAATCAGACAGGGCTCTACACTTGAAACCGATTTGCAAAAAAAAATTGTAAAAAGTTACGCATATTTGAATCTTGTGCTTTGTTTTTCAAAAAATACTCTTTTTTCTTTAAATATCGATAACTTTTGACCTAATTAAGCTATTTATTATTTGCTTTTTGGTTGTAAAAGCCTTCATCGCAGCGGCTTTTTCTAAAAATATTTAACATCGATTTTCTCAAAAACAATTTAATTTTCTACTTTTTCTTAGAACCAATGTCATAGATATTTTTCTTAATTTTTTCAAAATTTGAAAAAAATAATAAAGAAGATTTTCTTGAATATTATCCATAGCATGCGGGCTAAAAGCATTTTTGAGGCCAGGAGAATATGTTTTTCCTAAAAATGTAACTTTTGAATTTTTCTCGTAAACTATGGAAAATATCGCAAAAGAACAAGAGAGATTTTTCATATAAATTTTTTAGACGTGCAAACTTTTTATCTTACCATTTTTTCTTATCTGCAATTATTTACAAGAAAAATGAGAAGATTCGATTTTAAGAGAAAATAATTTTTAATATTTTCAGAAAACCCGCAATGAGAAGAACACTATTTGAACCAAAAAGAAAATAATAAATATTTTAATTAGCTCAAAATCTATGGAGGTTTAAAGAAAAAAAATTCGGGTTTTTTTGAAAAACAAAGTACAAAATTCAAATACGCGTAACTTTTTACCAATTTTTTTTTACAAATCGAAAAAATATGTATCGCCTAATTTTCTCTTAAAAACAACATATTTCATCACCAAAAGATTCTACGATTTCAAGTTCAGGGCCCTCTCTAATTTGAGATAGATTCAGTCATCAATTTTTCTTTCATAACCCAATTAACAGATTGTCTACTCAAATCCTAGAAATAAATTTCTAGACTATTCCACTTTTTTTATAAATAATATTCTTTTAAGTTTCTCGGTATTTTATTAATATTAGAATATATTATTAAATATTTTAGCACGATAAATTAATTAAATAATTAAATAATACTGCAAAAATAATTAATTATTTCTTGAATTTGTCTCTGCATTTCATGATTTTGTATAATAAATAAAACTAATTTTTATTTTATCTACTTATACTTAAAATTCAGTGCATATTCAGGTAAACACTATACTATTTTCAATTAAATTTTTATTATTTATTTATATTCCGTTATTATTCGTATCTAAATTTTATTATGTCATTATTTATTATATAAATTAAAAGCGGTTCATATTTATAACTTTTTAAGTAGGAATTTGAATTTTCAAAAAGGTAGACGAATTTTTAACGAAATGGTTGAATTTTAAAACAAAGCGATTAATTGTCTACCAAAAAGACGATGAAAAAAAATACATTAATTCTCAAATAAACAGTTGAATTTTCAACTAAAAAAGATAACATTTTAAACAAATAGCTGAATTTTGAACTAAAAAAGATCAGTTTTCAACATAAAATGGAATGTTTAAATTTTCAATTTAAAAAATTAATTTTCCACAAAAAAAGACAAGATTCATTTTTAAAACAAATTTAATTTAACATTGAACCAAGCAATTTTATTTTCAAGAAAAAAGATGAACTAATCAAAAAAATAATCAATATTTTACCTAGTCGAAAACAGAAAATAAAAAATGGAAGTTCTTTTTAAAAGAAAAAAAGATAAATTTTCAACTGTAATGAAACAGAAAATAGGATAAATTTGTAATTAAAAAATAAATTGTCAACCAACAATTGAACAGCTTTTTCAGTCAAACATTAATTTTTAACTAAAGAGATGACTTTTCAACTAAAATGACGTAATTTTAAATTTAAATAGTTGCATTTTCCGATAAAAAAAACTAACTTGCAACAAAAATTAAACTAATTTTCAAAAACATATTACATATTCAAAGTTATTAATTTTCTACTAAAATGATAAATCTTCTCTTGTTACAGTTGAATTAAAAAAAAAAAAAATATTTTTCAACTAAAATGATGAGTCTTGAACTAAAATCATTAAATTTCCAACAGAGACTTTCATTTTCAACCCAGAAGATTAATTTCTACCAAAAAAGTCAAAATTTTCAACTAAAAAAAGAGAATTTTGCAAGCAAATATTCAATACTTATATTTTCAGTAAAAAAAATTATTTTTCAACAACAAAAAAACAAAACATATTTTCGAAAAAATATTTCAAGTTGCAACTGCGGAATAGTTAAATTTTCAGTGAAAAAATTAATTTTCAGCAAACGAAAAAACCATATTTTAACCAAATAGCTCCTTTTTCAACCAAGGAGATGAATTTTCGAATAAAATTATGAATCTTTAACAAAAAATAATTCATTTTTAACAAAGGAATATAACTTTCAAGCAAGTAATTAAATATTTATTCAAAAAAGATGAATTCGGAGCCAAAAATGTATTAGTACATATTTCAACCAAAGAAGATTTCAATTTTTACAACAAAAAAAAGAATGGAATTCAATCAAAAAGAACAAATTTTCAACAAAATACATTAATTTTCAACCAAGACCGAAAGAAAAAACGAATTGTCTAAGTTTGCAAAGTTTATATCTCTGAAATTATTAATTTTTGATAATTAATACAAGTTAGAAAACTATAGTATTAATGAATAAAAATATTCCAAACTTGTTTCAAAATTATTTGGCGAATTTTGAAGCTTAATTCCCAATTATCGATTAACTTGGAATAAACGATACGGTGAAGCGAAGGCCAAAAGAGCCGAAGGAGAAAAAGAAATCAAGGACCTTGAGAATTGATCAGAGATGCCCTTGCATTAAAGAATTTATCTTGAACTCTAAAAAAGAAATGAAATTTTATCACGAGCTCTGTTATTTATAAGGTCTGCAATTTTTCTTTTAATTTCAAAATATTTTGTGAGACCAGCCAAAAATGAATTAATACTTATTTTTTATCAAATAACATTGTGATAAATTATGTAAAACTATAATGAAATAAAATAGTTTAAAATAAAATAATGATTCTAGAAAAATATGAACTTACTTGGCTGTTGACTACTGCAGCTAGATGTTTTATACTATCAGCGTAATTTTTTAAAACGTTTTCTGTAGCCATACAGCTAAGACGAAACTCGTAGAACATGTCCAATTTATAGACACACCTCTGGCAAATATTTTTTGGAAGAGCATCTTCCTTTGTTATCTGCAAAATTACAAGATTTTCTTAATTTAGCTTTGAATTACATATAATTTTAGCAATCTTAGTGCAGAAAAATGACTAATTTTTTTATATAAAATGACTGTAAAATAAGATTTTTTACTGGAAGCGTTTGAAATTAGAAAATTTTGGATTTTAAAATTCAGATCGATGATTTAAAATATATCATTTTCAAATTTTTACAATATTTATTGTTTCTTTTTCAATTTTTTATTTGTATTTGTTTCTTATCTTTGCATAGTACACCTTTGAAGAAGGAAACGCCTTTTTCCAAAATATTATTTACGTTTAAGGCAGTTCTTGTACGAAAAATCAGATCTCGGAATAAAGTTTTTCTATGAATTTAAAAATGAAAATAATATTGCTAATAATGTTATTGTAAATAAAAATATTTTTAAGGATAAAATTGTTTAAATTAGAAAAAAAATGTATTTTAAGAACTTTTTTGCAAATAATTTTTTCTTATTATCGCTTAAAAATGTTTTTAAAATTTTTGTTTCCAATTTAAAAAAAAATTTATATGTATACGATTAATTATTTATTTTAAAAATTGGAAATAGAGCATTTTTAGAGCATTTTTTCTCACAAAAATAGTTTTTTTATGATTTTAAGAATAAAAATAATATTACTATTCATTTTATTTCAAATAAACAACATTTTTTTAATAGAAACATTTTTAAACTTACAAAAAAATGTATCTTAACAATATTTTTTGCAATAGGATTTTGGCCTACTATCAATTCTTACCAATTTTTGAAAAATGGTTAAACTTTAATAAATAATGGCTTTCTCTCAGAAAAAAATGATCTACAACTCTTTTTTCAATATTCAAAAGAAATTTTTCTGTTGATGGAAACATTTATTTCAGTCAAAGGGGGAATTTTTAACAAAACAGTTAAATTTTCGACCAAAAAGGATGACTTGAAGAAAATAGATGTATTTTGAACAAAATAAATCAAAATAGTTTAATCTTAAACAAAAATGATTTAATTTTAAACTTACAAAGATGCATTTTAAGCCAAATGGTCGAATTTTTAAACAAATAGAATAAAATTTAACCACAACCCGAAAAAAGTTTCAATTAAAAAATAAGTAATAACTTTGGACTAAGAAGATTAATTTTCTACCCAAAAAGACGAATTTTCAACAAAAGAGGTAAGTTTCAATGAAGAAAAATGAATTTTCAACTAATTAGCTGAATTTTTAATATGAAAGTTAATTTTTAACCAAGAAAGATGAATTTTCTATCAAATAACGAATTTTCAACAAAATAAAACAAAACAGTTGAATTTTTAAATAAATAATTGAATTTTCAAACTACAAAGATACATTTTGAAACAGCAAATATTAAAATGCAACCAAAAATACTTTACATTTTCAACCAAATACTTTATTTTTCAAAAAAAAAAATAATTTTTTAACATTATACTTCATTTATTAAACAATTAGTGCAATTTTCAACAAATAAATTGAATTTTCTACCCATAAAGATAAATTTTCAACAATAAAGTTAGCATTTTTACCAAGAAAGATGAGTTTTCCACGAAAGGACGAATTCTTAACAAAAAAGTTCAATTTTCATCAAAATAAAAGAAACTTTTTTAATATTTAAACAAATAAATGAATTTTAAACCTACAAAGATACATTTTCAACTAAATGGTGAAATTAAAAATAAAAAGCTTTTCATCCAAAAAACTGAATTTTGAACGAGTTAATTCATGGTAAAAATACGAATTTTTCACAAAATGTGTAGTTGCAACTTTACTTAAATTAATTAATTTTCAACAAAGAAAAGTTTTCATCAAAAAATGGAGAAATTGATTTTGTAGTTTAAAAATTACTTTTCAAACACAAAAAAAGCATTTTTAATCAGTTTAACTCAACGAAAAAAGATAAATTTTTGACGAAATAGTTGCATCTTCAACCAAATAAATGAATTTTCCACTAAAAAGCAGGGTTTATAACCAAAAATGGTTTCCAACTTTAAATAATAACTTTTTCTATGGCCGAAATGTTTGAAACCATTTTTTTAAGAAAAAAATGTCCAAGAAACAAAGATATTTGAAGGTTTTTTATTCTTTTATATATTAAAAAAATATTTTTTTATGTTTCAAAATTACGTCCTTTTTTAAATTGGAAAAAGAATTTTAGAGAATATTTTCGTCGAAAAAATAAACCATGATTCTATAAAATTCAATCATTCTTTGAAAATTGGTATCAGGCTGCAGTAAGAATAAATTCAGTAACAAAAACTAAAAAAATTCTTCTTTTTTATATGTTTAAACTTATGTCATAAAAAAAATTTCTTTCGTAATTCATGACTGATAATATTTCAATTCTTAAAATCATAGAAAACTTTTTTTCCCATAAATTTTAAGTGCTTTCTCAATTCCTAGAAGCGAAATCTGAAAGATTCAAAAACTGAATGCATTCACGTGTAAAAAATCTATGATTTTGGTTATTTAAATCATAATTGATATTTATTTAATATAATGAGTTTAGATGTTCAAATTATTCTTAATTCTATACTTTTCGCAAATAAAATCATATATTTGCACACTTTTTTATTTATTCCACATTAATAAAACTAGTTCGAAAAATTATTAAAATATTTTGAAAATTAATTTCATGATTTGACACTGAATAATAAACGACTCAAAAATAAAATATAAAACACAAATAAATAATCGACGAAAAATTTTCCTACAAACAGAATTTCAAGCAACCAACGAAACAAATTTTAACAATAAAAAACTACTAGAAAATAGAAGAAAGGTTTATAAACAATTGTTTTGAAGTAAAAAAGATGATTAAATCTCGCATATGAAATTAAGTAAACTCCGAAATATCGTAAATAAAAAATGTTTTTTTTGTTCTTTCGAACCAACTTTACAACCTTTAGCAAAAAAAAGCTTGAAAACTTACCACAGCGGGAATACAAGAGCGAATTTTGAAGAGCAATTGTCGTTGTTCGCCTTCTTTATCGAATATTTGAAGCTGATGACTGCTTTTTAGCGAGCAAAGTCTACAGAGTTCAGAAAAATTAAAATCTTCACTCATAGCCATTGTTTCGAATCCCAAACAAACCACAAAGAGGTTATGATGAATGGGACTTTTCGATGAAGAATTTTTTAGCACTCCGCGACGCCGGGATTTCGGTTTCGACGGTTCAAAAATCACGCCGCGTATGAGAAACACAATCTCGCGTTTTTTCTTAAAAAGATAGATACTAATAGAGTTTAAAAGTGTAATTTTAACACATGAGGAGCCGACCGATTCCAAACGCCGCCATTTTTCTAATTTCACCTTCACCTTAGCAAAGATTCGAACCAGAATTGCAACAATGACTTTATAAATTAAAAATTTATTCTTTATTCTGTCATTTTTTTAAATAAAAGTAATACTCTGAATTTTATTATGTAATTTTATTCTGTTTTGTACATGATGCACACAATCAATTTTAGCAAAATGTCAATAAAGGGAGATCTGACTTACCATCAGCGAAAAATAAGATACGAAAATCTAACGGCGGGAATATTTAAAATTTTGAAACGTCTTGAAAAGTTGCAATAAATTAAGAAAATATTGCCGATTTCAAAATTTTTCACGGTGATTGAAATATAAAACTTTGAACTCTAAAAACTGAATTTTTTTTATTTTAATCAATACACTCAAAGCGTAACTCTTGAACTTTAAACTTTTAAAATAGAAGCTTAAACTACTTTTAATTCAAACGTTTATTATTTAAAATGTAAGCTCTTAAGACTTTCTAATTTAACGATTTCAAATTAATTTCCATTATACTGAAAAACTGAAAAAAACCTACCTTTTTTCATCTAAATGTTAAAAATGCCAACTTTGTACCCCCCCCCCCCCCCCACCTCCGCTTAATTCAAAAAATTTCCAAAAGAAAATTGGCTAGTTTCAATTTAGAAAAAATTAATACCAATCATTTTCTTCCCTTTAAACTCGATAATTACCTTAAAAATAAGAAAATTACCCTCTTTCAAATCAGAAAATACTAAAAATCGAAATTTCCAACTCTTCCAAGTCAATAAAAATAATAAATAGAAAAAAGGCTTTTTTAAATTCAGAAAAAAAAATTTCCCTTCAAACTCTATAAAATTCTAAAAAATAGAATAATTTGCCGTTTCAAATTCAGAAAATATTTAAAACCAAAATTTTCTCCCTTTCATCGCAATAAGAGCGTTTTAGAAAAATAACCCTCTTTTAATTCAGAAAAATAAATTGAAAATCAAAATTTCCCACTACCAGGTCAATAAAAATTCCAGAAAAATAATGGCCTTTCAAATACAACAAAAAAATGAATAACAAAAATGTCACCCCTTGCAACAAAAAAATATTTTTAAAATCCGCAGCCAATTCAATAAAAATGTTAAAAATAAAAAATTATCCACCTACAAATTCATAAAATATTGACAAATCTAAACCTAAATCTAAATATTTTTTTAATAATTTGAATTATTCCTAAGATTTGTCTTGTAAATCTTCAAAATTAATGAAAACAATTTTTAACTTTATTTCGAAATATTCAAATATCTACATTTGGTTTTACATTTTTTTTAATCTTCTCAAATTTTACATTATTTTCGAATCTTTTTAAAAGTTTTAAATCTTCTGAATATTTTTTACAATTATTTAAATTTTTTTTTAATTAAAGAAAAATTTCAAAAATCCTATTTTGACGATTTTAGAAATCTTTAAAAATGTTCTAAATATACTTCTAAAATAATGTATTAACAAAAAAAATTGGCAAATTTCTCATTAGTCTTAAGAAACTTTTTTATTATGAAAACCTTACAAAATCTTTAAAAAAAAAACTTGGAAATTTTGTTTCGAAATCTTCAAAAATTTACATTTTGATTTAAATCTTTTAAATATTTAAATTATATTCGAATCTTTTTTAAACTTCTGTCATTTAAAATAATACGAATTTTTCCTGAAACTGTTTTTAAAATCTTAAAAATTAAACGATTTTTTTTATGTTTTTGGATATTTAAATATTGTTAATATTCTCCTAAAACAACTTATCAAAATACAAAAATTATTCAATATTTTTCCAGTAATTTTTAAAAATTAGGTTTTTATTGAAACCTGTTTAAATAGAATAAAAAACTGAAATAACTTATTTCGAAATCTTAAAAAATATACATTTTGTTTTAAAATGATTCAAATCATTTCAAAATTTAGATCATTTATGACATTTTTTCAAAACTGCAAAATATCTTTTAAAATAATTCAAATTCTTACTGAAAAATTTTTTATATCCTGCAAAATTAAAAAAAAATTGCCTTTAAATCTTCCACATTCCTTTTCAAAAAATTTTAAATACATTAAAATTCTCTCTTAAAAACAATTTTTTAAAATTACAAATCCTTTTCAATTTTCCTAGGAATCTGAAAAAATTTTAATGTATGTTTTTAATAACGTAAACTTAATGTCTTTTGATTAAAATGTTCAAAATTTTCGTAAATTATATGAAATATTTTATAATCTTTTTTAATTTTCTCTTAAAATTTATTTCTCAAAATAAAGAAATTATTTTATGTTTTACCAAGAATCATACGAACTTTTTTTTAATCTTTTGGGACTTTCAAAATTCTAAAAAGTGTCTTTTTCGAAATTTTAAAAAATCTACATTTTGTTAAATATTTTATTAAAATATTCTCAAGATTTAACATTTTTACCAAAGAATTGTTGACGTTTTATTAATAAAAAAATTTGATTTTTAAAAATTACAGATAGTGATATCAGTAAAAAATGTTCTTTTAGCTAAAACTTTGTATTGATATAACCGAGACATTTAATTACAAAATTAATAAAAAAATTTACAATAACTACTATCATAAACATGTTTTGTGTCAAAATGCTTAAACTTGAGAGTTTTTAGATTTTAATTTCCTTTAATCACCTGAATTGCTGCAAATTTTTCTAAATTTAATCTGATTTTGATAAGAGTTGGTCAAATTTAAAAATTAAAGTCTTTATAAATAATTAGGATAAATAAGTTTAAGAAAATTTTTACTTAATACATTTTTTTTAGATAATTAAGATTCTTGCTTGAATGATAAAAAATCATTTCTTTTGCTGAAAATTTAACTATATTGTTCAAGTTTCGTTGTTTTTTTTGTTTTAAAATTAATTTAAAAAATTTAATTATTGCATTTTTAGTTAAAATTTCAACTATAAAGTAGTTGAATTTTCAGCTAAAGAAGATAAATTTTTAATTAAAATAATTAAATTTTCAATTTAAAAAATCAATTTTTCACCAAGAAGATTAATTTTCTACTAAAAAAGACGAATTTTCAACTACATTTTAGAATTTTAAAACAATAAAAAAGAATTTTTTAACAAAACAGTTTAATTTTTACGTGCAGATATAGATGTCGAATAAAAAAGTTAATTTTCAAATAAATACTTTAATTTTTAACCATAATAGATGAATGAAAATTCAAGAAAAAAACATTAAATGAAACTAAAAGAAAGAGTTCAATCGAGAAAATTATCTTTCCACCAAAAAGGACGTGATTGCAACAAAATAGAAAAATATTTAACCAAACAATATAATTTATTGTATCAAAAAGATGGAATTTTACCGAAAGAGATAAACTTTTAATAACAAAAAGACTATCATTCTACAAAAAAATGCAATTTTTGAGTTTGAAAATATAACTTTATAAAATGTCAATTCATAAATGGAATTTTCAAAACAAAAAATTATAAAATTTCAACCCAGCAAAATTTTTTTTTACAAATTTCATCAGAAAAAGATAATTTTGAACCAAATTGTTGCATTTTTACCACAAAAGATGGGATTTTTACCAAAAGAGAAAAATTTTTGAACCGAAAGGAGGCATATTCTACAAAAAAATACAAATTTTGTCTAGAAAATATATCTTATCAACAAAATAGTTTCATTTTATACGATATTGTTGAATTTTCAATAAAAAAGACGAATTTTCTACAAAATAGTTACATTTTTAATTAATTTGAAGTTGAATTTTCAATAAAAATAATGAGTTTTCAACCAAAAAAATTAATTTTGTACAAATTTGATTAGAAAAACATGATTTTGAACCAAATAATTGCATTTTTACCAAATAAGAAGAAGCAAAAACAGATTCTACAAAACAATAAAAAATTCGTCCAGAAAATATGACTTTTAAAAGAAAAAAAACCAAAATAAAAGAAAAAATAGTGACATTCTCGACTTATAAGTTAAATTTTTATTTAAAAAGAATGATTTTTGTGCACAGTTCAACAAAACAGGTTTTTTTTAAACAAACCGTTGAATTTTTAACCAAAAAAGATGACATTTCTACCAATTTAGTCAAATTTTCAAAGAAAAATTTAACGAAACAGCTGCATTTTCCGCACAAAAAGATGACTTCCTGAAAAAATATTTGAATTGTCAACAAAAAAATTAAATGTACAACTAAATAGTAGAATTTTTAGCCGATCAAGATGAAATCTAAACCGAAAATAATATAGTAATTTTCTTGAAAGCAAATGAAAAAATAGTAATTCTCTAAAAAACGTATGTCTCAAACATAAAAATGATTAAGGCTGGAAAATAATTAAATTTAAAGAATAAAATTTAAAATCACTTAATATTGGGATTTATTCATATCTAGTTTTAAACCACCCTTTTAGTTTTACCGTACCTTCCTTATTTGCATTGTTTTATTGAAATTTACAAAATTCCTGAAATTTTGCGTGACTAATTAATTCACTGAAAATTCATAGCGATAAAAAAATATTTATCAATCACATAAGGAATACTATAGACGGATCTAAATTACAATTTCAAAGAATTTTGATATTTTGAAATAAATAACTAAAGTCTGCATAAATAGAAAAAAAACTTTAATTCATAAAAAATATAATTTTAATAATAAATCTATTTTTTTTAACTCTCTGATAATTTCTAAGAAATCTTAAGAGCAGTTTTACATTTTCTAATACAAATTTAAAGACAAATGAGCTACTTATTTTTGCTTAATTAAAAAACTCCCAGTTTCTGGCACTCGTCGATCACGGAGAGTAACGTGAATCTCTCTGTATCATTTTTAATTCCAATTTCTATCAAATCCTCGTCGCTTAGAGTCAGAAATAATTCTACATCCACCTGTTCAATCAGAATGTTTAATTAATTAGAAAAATTTATAGGAATTTCATAATGCCTATTGTAGTTTATTTTAATTTAACGGTGAGATTCTTAATTTAGGCCTCGGACTCATGTGAGAAATTCAAAATAGGTTCCATAGTAACATCAATTTAGAAAAATGCATGCAATTTTTGAAATATTTAATTAACGGATTCACTATTATTAAAATCTGGTATACAAAATATACAGCCTCATAAAATTGCGTCAAAACCTTTCGAATTTTTCTAAATCCACTGAAATCCGTAGTAAACACTTTTAAATCTTATAATTTCTTTCGAAATACGTTAGAATCCCTTGCAATATTTTTAATAATATTGAGATCATACACATCTTTTTAAAATCATTTAAAATTTTATGAAATTTTAAAAAATTCTTTGAAAACCCTTAAAAATTTCGAAATCTCATTAAAATAATTAGAATCTTTTAAATTACACCGTAAAGTCCCGTCAAATCATATAAAAACCCTTTCAATGCCTTTTAAATTATTAAATAAATAAATTAAATTAATATAAATTTTATATAAAAATTATACTATATATTTAAATTTTTAACAATTAAGTAAAATCTCTGAATCTCTTCATATTTTTAAATTCCCTGAAATCCCTAAAAATATTTTAAAATACCATAAAAGCTTTAAAATCTCTTGAATTCTGTTTGAAATCTTTTGAAATCAATTGGAACTTTTTCAAAATCTCTTATGATATTATGGAATCCTTTTTTTTAACTCTATATAACTCTCGAAAATTCTTCGCATATGAAATTTCTTGAGATTTGTAAATATCGTAAAAAATTCCTTGAAACCTTTAAAATCTTACAAATTTATTTAAAATTTCTGAAACTCTTGAAATTTGTCATGATCCTGCGAAATTTTTTGAAATCTCATGAAATTTCTGGGAATCTTTTAAAATAAACTTTGAAATACACATATTTAAACTCTTTTGAGGCTTTTAAAAACCATTAAATTTTGTGAAAACCCATATAAATTATTTGAAATACCATAGATCGTCTTGAAATCTTGTAAATCTTGGAATTTCGAGAAGTACCTTAAAATTTAATTCCATTTCATTTATTCCCTAAAGTTTTTTTCGAAATTCTTTGAAATTTTAAAATACGCTATATTCTTTAAACCCCCTTTTAGATGTTTAAAATCCATTAAATTTTGTGAATTTTCTAGAATCCCTAAAATATTTTAAAATATTTTAAAAGCTTCGAAATCCCTTGAAATCTGTTTCAATTCTTTATTAAATCCTATAAATCCCTCAAATATTCTAAAATTCCATGACTATTTCGAAATCTTACGAAATTAGTCACAGTTTTTAAAACTCTTGAAATTTTCTATTAAAATATACATCTTTAAAATCATTAGAAATTTTTCAAAATCCTTACATTTGGTAAAAAATCATTTAGTTTTTGTTTTAATCCCGTACAATGTCACCGACACCATTTAAAAATCACTTTAAATTTCTTAAAATCTTGTCAAATACCCTAAAGTCTTTCAAATTCTTTGAAATCCATTGAAATTTTTTCAAATCTTCAAAGTCCTTGAAGATTCCATAAAATCGCTCCATACAAAAACTCGAAGACGAATTTTCTCCCAAAACAACGATTTTTCAAGAACAAAATAATTTTCTATTTAAAAAAATGAATTTTCAACAAAATACATAAATTTTCAAATGAATAGTTGAATTTTTAACTAAAAAAGATACTTTTTTAGTAAAAATAAATTAAATAAACGAAATAGTTTAATTTTTAAACAGAGATGCATTTTTAACTAAAATGATGAATCTGCAATTCTGCAATCAATAAAATAAATTTTTAATAAGTTAGGTCAAATTTGAATAAAAAAATACTAATTTTTCACAAAACAGATGAACTTTCAACGAAACAATTTTATTTTTAACAACAAAAAGTGAATTTTCAATTAAAACTGTGAATATTCAAATAAAATTTTTTTTTTATTAAAGTAATTCGACTTTCAACCCAGAATTACAATTTTCGAATCAAAAAGAAGAGTTTTTAACAGATAAAGATTTTTTGGCCAAGAAAGAAAAAACTGTCATCCAAATTGTTGAACTTGCATGCTAAAACGCGAATTTTTTTGCAAAAAAGTTGCATTTTGAACCCTGAGGTAGAAATTTTCAACAAAAATATGAATTTTTAACCAAAGAGTTCCAGTTTCAACCAAAAAAGAGGAAATCCACCAAAATATTAGTTTTGTTTTAATAAAGACGAATTTTTAACTAAAAAAGATCAATTTTTAACAACAAAAATGGAATTGGTTAGTTGAATTTTCAATTTAAAAAAACACAAATTTTTAGCCAAAACTCAAAAGTTTACATTTTTAGTTTTGAAAATTAATTTTTTAATAACAGAAAATTAAATTTTAACAAAATAGTTGTATTTTTAGCTAAAGAGATGAATTTTCAACTAGAATAGTTGAATTTTCAAATAAAAAAATTAATTTGTTACCAAAAAAGCAAAGAATTTTCAATAACGAAAAATTTATTTTTTACCAAATTAAATTTCAACAAAATAGTTGAATTTTTAACCAAAATAAGATAAATTCTAAAAGAAAAATATAGAGTAGGTATTTCAAATAAAAAGTATGACTTTTTAATAAAAATTGTTGAATATGCAAACTTTTTCTAAATTCTCAAATTTTACTCTGTTCAATTTCTTAAGTTCCCTGATAATTTCAAACTAAACTTTAACCATTTTTAATGTATTATCCTTGAAATTTATTTAAAGCGACTTTTTTAGAAACTTCCTTGTTTTTGTAAGATTTTTTTCAAAATCACTGACTTAGACTTGAAAATTTTAATTGAAATTATTGTTAAATTTTTAAAAAAATCTGAAATAAATAAGAAATTTTTAAATATTTTTTGTTGTAGCTTCGCGATTTTCACCAAGATAAATTAAACAAGATTTTAAAATGATGTATTTTTTTCTACAGTCAAAGGAGCCAAACATTATAAATCAAATAAAAACTTCCAAAAACCGGTTCAGCAGTCTTTTTTCGTCCAGCATAGAACTAAAAATGATCAACAATTGCGTGAGTCCGAGGCCTGCTAATTGAAATCTTTTAGTCAAAATTTTATGTCATAATAATTTGTTGAAATTCAAATAATTTCAAAAATAAACTTTAATTTTATGCAAAAGTTTAAAACTCTCTTTAAATGTTTCAAAAATAAAAACAATTTCTTTTCTTTAAATTAAATATTCTCACCTCTTGCTCTAAAAATGTCAAAATGTGACGACCCAAGCCGTATTTATGAAGCAAAAAAGCTATCGGTGCATCTTTGGGAGTGAGGATAAAAGCTCTCGGCGGTGCCTTTCCATGAGGAGGAGTTGGAGTAGATTCCCCAAAAACTGCATTTTCATCTTCAATTTCAGGAGGGACATTCGGCGATTTTGTTGGACTATACTCTGGTACAAAACTGAGAGTGGAATTTAAATCTGCAGAATCGTTTAAAAATTCCAAATCGGGAGGACGGAACTTCTGGCATCTGGAAAATATCAAAATTGAACAATATTCAGGTCTCGAACTCACTTAAGGGATTAAAAACAGTGTAAATAGTATCATAAATTTTTTAAAAATCGTATTAAAATGGTGTTTATTTAAAATGTTATTCTTTAGTCTATGAATTATAAAAAATCCTATCTATTTATCGCAGGCCTCACAGTATTTTTAGTTTTTCAAATTAAATATAAACAAAATTAATAGAATCCAATAAGAAAATTCAAATATTTTTGATTAAAATTTCTTTCTTCATGATTCAAAAGTCTACTATTGTATTTTTCGTTAAGAAACCATCTTTTTATTTAAAAATTGTATTATTTGGTTCAAAATTGAATTATTTTGTTAAAAATTCAACAGCATTGTTAAAAAGTCATTATTTTTTGTTCAAATTCAACTCTTTTGCAAAAAACGTATCTTCTTTGACTTTATAATTCTCTGCGTTTGGTTAAAAATTCGATTATTTTGTTAAACATTCATATTTTTTATTAGAAAATTCATTGGTTTCTGTAGAAATTTCTTCTTTTGTTAAAAATACAACTGCCCGGTTATAAATTACCGTTTCCGATAGAATATTACATTTCCGGGTTGAAAATTCAATTGTTTTGTAGAAAATTCATATTTAGAGCTAAAAAATTTGACGATTTGGCATAAAGTTAAACTATTTTGTTGAAAATTGATGTATTTTTTTTAATTAGTCTTTCTTGTTAAAAGTTGAAATAGTTTCTTAAAAAAAAAATAATTTTCTTGATTATTTCAAAATTCATAATTTTAGTAGAAAATTCTTTTTTTTTCTGAGTTACAAATTATTTTTTGTAAACTAAAAATTTAATTGTAGGTAATTGTTAGCTTGTAAATTAACTTTTCGAAGAAAATTCGTATTTTTGGCTCGAAAACTAAACGATTAAGTATAAAATTCAACGATTTGGTACAACATTAAACTGTTTTACAGAAAATTAATTTTTTTTATTAAAAATTAATTATCCTCAATAACAATTTCTTTACGCCATTTTTAGTTCAAACTTGATCTTATTTTGTTTACAAATTAAATTATTTAGTCAGAGATTATTAAAATAAAATTTTAACAAGCATCACAAATATTGTTCAAAATATTTAGTTGAAAAATTATGTAATTTGTTGAAAATTCTTGTTTTCTGGTAGAAAATTCAACTATTTGGTTACAAATTGATGGATTTTGTTGAGAGTTCAACTTTCTTGGTTCGAAATTGTGAGAAAATCCATTGGATGGCCCATGGATCGGAAAAATAGAAAAACTAGGAAAACTGAGAATTTTTACATAGACCGGAAACTTTGTTTAATTAAAAAAACTTTAGAAATAATTATTAGTTTTAATTTCAACAGCACAGAATTACATGAAAGAATTAAAGAATTACACGAAAGTTTTTGGTGGACATTTTTCTTTTAATATTTAACTATTTGGTTGAAAATTCGTCTCTTTTTTAAATTATTTTTTTGTTGAAAATTGAGCTTTTCAAATTAATAATTCAACCGCCTTCGAAAAAAATCGTCTTCTTGGCTCGAAAATTAATTAAATTACTAAATCAACTCATCTTTTTATATATATAATTTTTTTTTTGAAAAATGTATTTTTTGTTGAAAGTGCCTTTAAAAAAAATCATCATTTTGGCTAGAAAATTCAAGAGTTTCATTGAAAAATCAAATATTTGGTTGAAAGTTCATCTTTTTTGTTGAAAATTAACTTTTTTTGAAAATTCAAATTTTCGGGATGAGAATTCAAGTTTTTTTTGGAGAAAATTCGTATTTTCAGTTAGAAAATTCAACCGTTTGGTCGAACAGTAATCTGTTTTTGTTGTGGCTTAAAGTACTTTATTAAAAAATTTGTCTTGGCCAATTGCATCAAACTGTTTTTTATTTTAACTTAAAATATGAACTATTTCATTTTTCATTAAAAACTCATCTTTTTAGTTAAAAACTAAACTGATTGGTTGAAAGTTGAAATACTTTCTTAAAAGTTAATATTTTTAATAAAAGATTCATAATTTTAGTTTCAAATTCTTTTTTGTTGTTCAAAAGCCATTTTTAAACTAAAAATGTAACTGTGTTTTTGAAAAAAAACCTTATTATTTTCAAATAAACTTTATTGTTGTTAATTCATATTCTTGGGTTAAAAAAAACTTTTTTAATAGAAAATTCGTGTTTTGAGTTAGAAAAGTCAACTTTTTGGTTAAAAATAATTTGATTCGGTTCTTTATTATCTATTAAAATATTTATTTGTTAAAATATCCACTGTTAAATTTTTCCTTGATGATGTTTTGTTGTTGTTAAAAGACACTTTTTAAGCTGAAAATGTAACTGCTTTCTTAAAAATGCAACTGTTTTATGAAAAAAACTCAACTGTTGGGTACAAAATTAAACTGTTATGTAGAAAATTCGTTTTTTAAAATTAAAAATTAATTCTCCCCAGCGGATATTTTTTTTGAAGCAATTAAAAAATTAAAATATTGATTTCAATAATCTTAGTGTCGAAAAAAATATAAACTAGAAATAATCAAATCAAATTTGGACTTACATAAAACATTCATTGCTCAAACTATTAAGTTCAAAATTCGGTTGTTTTTTTAATTGAAAAATCATTTTTTAAATAAAAATTTAAATATTTTGTAGAAAATTCAACGGATTAGTTATAAATAAAGTGTATTGTTGTTAATTCATATTCGCGGGAAAATTTCACAATTTGATATAGAATATAACTGTTTCGTAAAATATTCATTTTTTCGAAGAAAATTTATCTATTCGATTTTTGTTTAAAAATTCGTCCTTTTGGTTGAAACGTGTAATCATTTAGTCCAAAAATTTTAGACCTAAAAAAAATTTAAAGAATAAATCAAATAAAATTTGGACTAATATCGCATCCGTTGTTCAAAATATTTAGTGAAAAATTTGTGTAATTTATTTAAAATTCGTCTCTTCTGGTAAAACATTAATTTTCTCGGCTGAAAATTCAAATATTTGGTTAAAAATGAATTTATTTGTTGAGGATTATCTTTTTATGGTTGAAAATTAATCTTCTTGGATGGAAATTCAACTTTTTGGTCAAAGACTTTACCATTTGGTACAAAATTAAACTGTTTTGTAGACAATTAGTTTGTTTTATTAAATTAAACAATAATTCTCCTGAATGGAAAATTATTTTCGGTAAATCAAAAAATTAAAATATTTAGTTAAATAATGTTAGTAACGAAAAAAATATAAACTAAAAATAATCAAATCAAATTTGGACTAACATTACATTCATTCTTCAAACTATTTAGTCCAAAATTAGTTTTTTTTCTTTCTTTGTTAAAAACTAATTTTTTAACTGAAAATGAAACAGTTTTGTTAAAAATAAAACTGATTGGTTATAAATAAACTTTATTGTTGTTAATTCATATTATCGAGTGGAAAATTCAACAATTTTGTATAAAATTAAACTTTTTTGTAAAATATTCGTTTCTTTTCAAAGAAAATGTATCTACTCCAGTTTTGTTTACAAATTTTGGTTCAAAAATATAAACTAAAAATTAATCAAATAAAATGTGTACTAACATAACATCCATTGTTCAAACTATGTAGTGGAAAATTTATGTAATTTGCTTAAAATTCGTCTTTTCTGATAAAAAGTTAATTTTCTTGGTTCAAAATTCAGTTTTTCGGTTAGAAATGTATATATTTTGTTGTGGTTAAGCTTTTTTGGTAGAAAATTTAAGTATTTGGTTAAAAATTCTCCTATTTTGTTTGAAGCTCTGCTTCTTGGTTTAAAAATACAATATTTTGGATCAAGCTTTTTTCATTTATTCACTGAAAAATCTATCCTGGTTGAAGATTTACCTTTTTTGGTCCAATTGAACTATTTTTGGTTTAAAATTAACATTTTCCTTAGATAAAAAAAAAATATTACAGTTTTTTTGAGAATACACATTTTTTTGGCTGAAAGATAAACTTCTTCCTCAATCTGGATTTTTTCCGGCTATCAAAGCTGCCACCTGAAATAATTCGAAATCCCAAAGAGTAAAAAAATAAATAAAATTTTAATCCAATTACCTGCGCAAAGGACGATCACAAACAATATAAGAATTTGATTTCAGATCATGAACCTCCATAAAAAAGAACTCCTCATTTACATCATTATTTTGAAAAATATTATTGTCATCTCTCCGAAAAACGGGGTTCGGTGAAGGAGGAAAAGCGCCATCAAAATTGTAATTAAGCGTTGGCGAAATCAAACTTTTATATTCCGTATTTGTTTCTTCAAGAGGAATTGTCAAATTAGGTTTCTTTATTTTGTTTAATTCCAGAGGTCTCGGACTTTCTGCATCGGTTTTCTGAATACAAATTTTAGGAACAACAATTTTCTTGTCTAGTGGCATTTTCGGATTACCATTATTTTGTTCCTCAAATATTACAATATTGTCGGTGCAATCTTTCCAGTAGGATTCTATCCCTTCAATAGGTTTGGCCAACGAATATATTTCCGGAATTATGGAAGATTTCATCATCAAATGGGCGGAAGTGTCTGTAAACAATATTGAGGAATAAGGAATATTTAAGAATTTAGGTTTTGGTGAAAAATTTAATTCTATTGTTAAAATTTAGTTGTTGTTATAAATTCGTATTTTCGAGTTAAAACTTCAACTGTTTTGTAGAAAATTCGTCTTTCGCTGGAAAATTCAATATTTGGGTAGCAAATTAACTTTTTTGTCGAAAATTCATCTCTAGTGATATTAATTCTAGTATTTGGTTAAAAATTATTTAATTTTGTATAAAATTATCATTTTTAGTTTTTGGGCTTTGTAGAAAAATGGTCTTTTTAGCTCAAAAATTCAAAACTTTGGATGAAAAATAATTTTTTTAAACTCATCTATTTTCGTACAAATGTAATCTTTTTTTTTGAAAATGAAGCCTTTTGCTGAAAAATATAGTTTCGGGATAAAAATTAATCTATTTGGTTAAATAATTAATAATATTAATTCCATTATTTGTTTGAAAATTAATTAGTTTTATATGAAATGCATCACTTTCAGCTCGAAAAACAACTACATGGTTTAAAATTTATGCTTTTTGTTTAAAAAAAATTAGTGTCGAAAATCAATGTTTTTTGGTGAAAACTATTGGGTGTAAAGTCCATATATTTTGACTTTTTAGACCAAAATTTAAATATTTAGTTGGAAATGTAGCTGTTTTGTTAAAAATTTCTCTTTCTTGGTAGAAAAATAATAAGTTTTTGGTGGAAAATTCGAACTGTTTGTTAAAAATTCGTATATTCGGGTAATAAATGCAGTGCTTTTTAGAAAATTCATCTCTTCAGCTCGAAAATTCAATAATTTAGTAGAAAATTTAACTACTTGTTTAGCAACTGTTTTTTGTTGAAAATTAATTTATCTGTTAAAAGTTCAAACTGTTGGGTTTTGTAGGAAATTTGTCTTTTTAGCTTAAAAATTTAAAACTTTGGATGGAAACTAATTTTTTTAAACTCATCTCTTTTCGTAGAAATGCAATCTTTTTTTTTGGTTGAAAATGAAACCTTTGTCGAAAAATCATAGTTTCGGGTTAAAAATTAATCTATTTTGTTAAATAATTAAAAATATTAATTCCATTATTTGTTTGAAAATTAAATGGTTTTATATGAAATGTATCAATTTTAGTTTGAAAAACAACTATACGGTTTAAAATGTTTATGTCTGTAAAAAAAAAAATTGGTTTAGAAAATCCATCTTTTTTGGTGAAAAATATTGAGGGCAAAATTCATACGTTCTGTCTTCTTAAACCAAAATTTAAATATTCAGTTGGAAATGTAGCTGTTTTGTTAAAAATTTCTCTTTCTTGGTAGAAAAATAATAAGTTTTTGGTGGAAAATTCGAATTGTTTGTTGAAAATTCATATATTCGGGTAAAAAATTCAATTTTTTATAGAAAATCATCTTTTGTCTTTTTTTGCTTTAAAATTTAACAATTGTTTTGGAGATGCAACTATTTTTGGTTGAAAATTCTGACTTTTGGGTTGAAGAACTTTTGGAGTTTGTAGAAAATTCATCGCTTTAGCTGGAAAATTTAATACTTTGGTTAAAAATCAACTTTTTTGTTGAAAGTTCAAATTTTTTTAATAAAAAATTCGTCTTTTTTAGCTGTAAAAGTCAATACTTTGGTAGAAAATTAACTTTTTTGTTAAAAATTCATGCTGTCGAGATGAAAATAATTTTTTCTAAAAAATACGTCTTTTAACGTAAAAATTAAACACTTCGGATGCAAAATAATTTTTTTGTTGGAAATTCAACTTTTTTGTATAAAATTAGTTTTTTTATCATGAAAATTTAAGAATTCAGTAAAAGTTCTACTATTTGGTTAAAAATTATTTTTTTCTTTTAAATTCGTCTTTTCAGTTTAAAATTCATCTCTTTTCGTAGAAATGTAATCTTTTTTGTTGGAAATGAAACCTTTTGTTGAAAAACATAGTCTCAGGTTAAAATTTCAACTATTTGGTTGAAAATTAATTAGTTTTGTTTGAAATATATCATTTTTAGTTTGAAATTCAACTACTTGTTTAAAATTTATGTATTTTGATTAAAACATTTTTTGTATAAAATCAATCTTTTTTTGGTGAAAACTATTGGTTAGAAAATCACTATATTTTGGTCTAAGATTCAATTAATTTTGTTAAAATTAATCTTATTTGGTTAAAATGTCAACTATTACATACTTTATTGAGAATTTTTTGGATAAAAACGGTTTTTTAGGTCACAAAATTTAAATATTTGGTTGGAAATTTAGCTGTTTTCTTAAAAATTCCTCTTTTTTCTGAGAAAATTAATATGTTTTTGGATGATAATTCACATATTCGGATAAGAAATGCACTGCTTTGCACAAAATTCGTCTCTTGAGCTTAAAAATTCAACAATGTGTCTGAAAGAAAATTCATCTGTTAAGGTGGAAAATTCTATACTTTGGTTGAAAATAAATTTTTTTGTTGAAAAATAAACTTTTTCTAATAAAGAATTAATCTTTTTTAGCTGAAAAATGCAATCTTTTGGTTAAAATTAAATTTTTTTTATAATTTATACTTCCGAGATGAAAATTTAAATTTTTCTTGTAAACACGTCTTTTTAACAAAATTTTGTTGGCAGAAATTTATTTTTTCTTGTTAAAGATACATTCGGGGCAACAATTTAATCGTTTCGTAGAAAATTCCGTCTTTTCAGCTTAACAATTAAAAAATTTGGTTAAAAATTCAACTATTTGTTTGCAAATTATTTCTATTTGGTGAAAATTTATCACTTCGCTTAAAAAATTCAACTTTCTTGGAGAAAATTATTTTTTTAGCTTGAAAATTTAAAAATTCGGTAGAAAATTCCACTTTCCGGTTGAAAATTAATTTTTTTTTTTGAAGATTCAGCTGTTTTCTCGAAAACTAGTCTTTTTGGCTAGAAAATTGAACAATTTATTTAAATTTTCTTTCTTGTTTAAAAAATCTTTCTGAGTTTAAAATTAAACTCTTTCGTCGAAAATTAATCTTTTTGGTTTATAATTCATCTCTTTTCGTAAAAATTTAGTTTTTTTCATATTTTAGGGTTAAAAATTTAACTATTTGGTTAAAAATGTAGCTGTTGGGTTGAATTTTTTTTTGAATATATCGTTTTTAGTTCGAATTTCAACTAGTTAATTAAAAATTTATAAATTTTGTTTTAATTTGTTTTTTGTAGAAAATGAATCTTTTTTGTTGAGATTTTAACTATTTAGTTGAAAAGTCCCATCTTTTCGTAGAAATTTAATCATTTTTGGTTACAAATTTTATGTGGAAAATCAATATATTTCGGTCAAAGATTCAACTAATTTTTTTAATTTGTCTTTTTTTGGTTGAAATATCAACTATTACATTTTTCATTGAGAATTTTGTTTTGTTAAATATACAATAAATTGGTTGAAAGTGGAACTACCTTGATAACATTTTTTTTTGAAAATTGAACTATTTTGTGAAAATTCTCTTTTTTTGTTGAAATGTATTTTTTAACTGAAAATTTAAGTCTCTTATTTTTAGTAAAAAATTTATTTTTTAAAGTTGAAAATTGATCTTTTCTAATTCAAAATTTAACTAGTTGGTTACAAATTTATGTATTTTGCAGCAAACTGGTACTTTTTTCAAGAAAATTAAACTTTTTGGATAAAAATTCAACTATTTGCTCGAAAATGTATGTATTTTGTTAAAAATTCTTTTGCTTTTTGGTAAAATATTAACATTTTTTTATAAAAATGCAACTGGTTTGATAAAAAGTAATTTGTTTAAATTGAAAATTAAACTACTTTTTTGGAAATTCTTTTTTTTCAGTAACAAATTAATCTTTTGTTTAATTTAATTGATTAATGTGTTTAATTTAGGAAATTTTTAACAATTAACTTCATGATATTCCTAATTATATTAATTATTATCATCGAATAACTAAATTAACTAATGGAATTAAAAACCAAACTAAGTCCATGGGTTTCAATGATAATTTTTTTTTAATTCTTAGTTCATCTTCATGAAAAATATTTTTCTGAGATTATTTAAAATGATAAAAAAAAGTTTTGATTCAAATCAGTACAAATTCAGAATATTAAAAGTTACTTCTGAATCCACAATTAAAATAAGATAACAAAATTTTGTGTAAAAAAGCTCTAACTTGGCCCTAAATCTTTTACTTCATTCTCTCAAAAATATTGATATATTTCTCTGAAAATAAAAAAGTAGATTTCAAAGTAAAATGATCCATTAACAAGAGAAAATTAAAAAAGCTAATGTTTTGCAAAAATTGGGCTTAAGACTCCTAAATATTTATTTTTTAATCTTGTCAAAATTTAGAGGACATTTTGAAACCAAAAGGAACAATTTGTACAAGAGAAATGAACAAAAAAATAACTTTTCGACCGCCTTAATATTTATTTATATTTAAAAAAAATCTTACTTGCTTGTGCAGGATCCAATCCTAATTCCAAAAGTCTGAAGAATAAATCTTTGTCATTTTTCATTGCTGCTATGCTTAGTGGACCAACCTCGTCTAAATTTGTCATTTCAAGTGCAGAAGGACAAAATTTGTAAACGATTTCAAACATTTCTTTGCCTACTGCTGTTGCCAGTCCAATTACTGACATACCTGAAAATATTTATAAATAAAATATGAAAACTCAATAAAAAAATAAAACTTTTTGAATAAAGAGCTTAATACACGAAGAAAACTTAATATTTTAAATCGTACTATATTGCATTCTCAACAAAAATGTTGAATTTTTAACCAAAAAAGATTTATTTTCTACCAAAATAGATGAATTTTGAACCAAAGGGTTTGGTTTCAAGCTAAAAGGATGAATGTTTTAGAAAAAACGTTAACGTTTAAACCTGAAAAGATGTATTTTTAATCAAGGAAGATGATTTTACAACCAAATAGTCGAATTTTCAAAAAGAAAAATTAATTTTAGACTTAACAACAGCATTTTTTAACAAATAGTTGTACTTCAAGCTAAAAAAAAAGGTTTCTAAAAAGACAGTTAAATTTTCAACCAAAAAAGTTACATTTTTAACCAAGAACTTTTATATACAAAAATAAATAATTTTACAATTCAGAGAGACGAATTTTTTATCCAAAAAGGTGATTTATCTATAAAAAAGTTGAATTTTCAACCAAACAATTCAGTTTCAAGCAAATGGTTTAATGTTGGGCCAAATATTTGAATTTTCAACCTACAAAGGAGACGAATTATAAAGAAACAGATAAATTATCAATAAAAAATTACTTTTTAACAAAATAATTAAATTTTCAAAAAAATAGTTGATTTTTTAACTAAAATGGTGAATCTTATCAAAAAATAATAAAATTCTAATAAAGGGGTTCAACTTTCAACCAAACAGTGGAATCTTCATTTAAAAAATGAATTTTGAATGCTAAACGTAATAGTGGATATTTGAACCAAAAAAAGATTTTAACTAAAAAAAAATTGCATTTTGAACCAGAAAATTTCTACAAAAATATTAGAATTTTCAACCCAAAATGCAACATTTTCAAAATACAGTTGAATTGTACAACCGAAAAAACGAATTTTTCTACAAAAAAAGTTAATTTGAATCAAAATAATTGAATTTTAAACTAAAAGTGATCAAGAATCAATCAAAAATGAAATAGTTAAATTTTCAGTCCAAACAATTTATTTCCCACCCACGGAAAAACGAATTTTAGAACAAAATAATTACGTTTTTAACCAAAGAGATAAATCTTCAACTAATAAAATGAATTTTAAACAAAATAGTTTCACTTTCAATTAAGTAGTAGCCTTCCTAATTAAGAATATTAATTTTCTACTGAAAAGAATGAATTTTCAACTAAATATTTTCGTTTTCCAGTAAAAACGATACTTTTTTAATCATTAATGGAATAGTTGAATTCTCAGACAAAAAAGTAATTTTTAAACAAAAAAAAAACGAATTTTCAAAAAATAGCTGATTTTTTAATCAACAAAATGCATTAAAAATATAATAGTTGATAGGTATTTCAAGTAAACAAGATTTTAATTTTAAATTTAAAACATTTAAATTCAGACAAAATGGCCAATTTTTTAACAAAATAGTTCAATCCTCAAACAAAACAGAATAATTTTTAGTCAATTAGTTTGCATTTTTAAATAAAACGTTGAAATTTCATCCAAAAATTATGAATTTTTAACCAAAAATATAGCAGTTGATATTTCAACCGAAAAATATTTTCAGTTAAAATCAAAACAGTTAAATTTAACCAAAAACGACCAATTCTCAACAAAATAATTGAATTTCTAAACAAAAAATTGAATTTTTATCCTAAAAAGATGAATTTTTAATCAAATGATCCAATTTTGAAACCAAGTTTAAATTTTAAGCAAAAAAGACTAATTTTCAACTAATTTTTAAGCCAAAAAGGCGATCTTCTTTAAAAAAAAGTTGAATTTCTCTCTCGAAGATTCAACTAAAATAGTTAAATGAATTTTTAAAAAAATCAAATATTGAATGGCAATGTAAAATGATCAATTTTCATTAGAAAAGATTAACTTTGTGTGAAAAAAGACTAAATTTCAACAAAATACAAGGATTTACAATCAAATAGTTTTATTTTTCACCAAAAAAGATAATATTTTTACCAAAAGAGCTGAATTTTTAAGTCAAAAAGACGAAATATTCTACAAAACCATTAATTTTCGAACCAGAAATATTATTTTTCAACTAAAATGTTAATTTTTAACCCAATAGTTTAATTTTCTACGAAATTGTTGTATTTTCAAGGCAAAAATATGATTTTTATACAAAATACTTAGATTGTCAATTTATGAGTTGAATTTTCAACTGAAATGATGAATTTGCAACGACAAAAAATAAATTTTGTACAGAGTTCACTAAGAACATTAATTTTTAATCAACAAGTTGAATTTTTAACTTAAGATGAGGAATTTTCAAGAAAACAGTTGATTTTCAACCAAATTGTTAAATTTACCAAAAAGTTGTTGAATTTTCACACTAAAAATGGATTTTTGTTACAAAATAATTCAATTTTTCCCCGAATACATGATTTTTCAGCAAAATAGTTAAATAATTAACCTTAGCACATTAATTTGTTACCAAAAAGTGATATTTTAAAAAACAAAATAGACATTTTTGCCGAAAAAATTAATTTTTAAACCAAAAGACATTTTTTCAGCAAGAGTTGAATTTTCAAGAAAAAATTTAATTTTCAACCAAATAGTTCAATTTTATACGAAATTGTGGAATTTTTAAGCTTTAAAAAACTGGATTTTCTACAAAATAGTTGAATGACCAACAAAAAAAATTATTTTGCATGCAAAATGTTATAATTTTAAGCTAAAAAGACAAATTAAAAAAAAATTGAATTTAATTCCCAAAAATATGATTTTCTAACAAAAAAGTTAATTTGCAACCAAAGTATTGAATTTTCCAGCTAAAGAGACAAATTTTTTAACAAAACAGTTGAATTTTCAACCAAAAAGTATGAATTTTCAACAAAAAATTTATTTTTCATCCAAATTGTTAAGTTTACCATAACATTTTTGAATTTTCAAACTACAAAGCGGGATTTTCTACAAAATAGTTCAATTTTTTCCCAGAATATATGAAATTTCAACAAATTAGTTTAAAGCAATAACCAAAGCACATTATTTTTCTATCAAACAGTTACATTTTTAACAACAACAAAAAATTTCTGCTGAAAAAAATGAATTTTAAAACCAAAAAGACCAATTTTCAACAAAAGAGTTAAATTTCTAAGAAAAAAAGTTAATTTGAAATTAAATAATTCAATTTTATAACAAACTGTAGCATTTTTAAACTCAAAGAATGGATTTTCTACAAAACAGGTGAAATACGACAAAAAAAATTATTTTGCATCCAAAATGTTAAATTTTCAAGTTAAAAAGACATATTTTATAGAAAAAAATTAAAATTAATTCCAAAAAATATGAATCTTTAACAAAACAGTTAACTTTCAACCAAAGTATTGAATTTTCTAGCTAAAAAGACGAATTTTCTACAAAAAAGTTGAATTTTCAACGACAAAATTATTTTTCAACCACTTTGTTAATATTATCATAAAATTTACGAATTTTCAAAATAAAAAAAAATGGGATTTTCTACAAAGACGTTCAATTTTTTACCTGAATATATGAATTTTCAATAAATAAGTTCGAATCATTAACCAAAGCAGATTATTTTTCTACCAAATAGATGCATGTTTAAAAACAAAAAAGAAATTTCTGCCGAAAAAGATGAATTTTTAAACCAAAAAGAAAGTTTTTCAACAAAAGAGGTAAAATTTGCATCCAAATTGATTGATTTTTAAGCTTAAAAGACGTATTTTCTAAAAAACTTTTAATTTGAATCCCGAAAATATAAATTTTCAAGTAAAGCTAATTTGCAATAAAACTATTGACTTTAACAGTTGAGTTTTAAAACCCAAAAGTATGATTTTTTAACAAAGAAATTTATTTTTAACAAAATTGTTTTCTGAAAAAGATGAATTTTGAAACCAAAAATACCATTTTTAAACAAGAGTTGACTTTTCAAAAAAAAGTTCATTTGCAACAAAATAATTCAATGTTTTTACTAAATTGTTGAATTTTTCAGTTCAAAAGATAGCTTTTCTACCAAATATTTGAATTCCCATTAAAAAAAAAAATTTCATCCACAGCGTTGAATTTTTAAGCTGGAAGATGTATTTTCTAGAAAAAATTTGAATGTTCAACAAAAAAGTTAATTTTCAAACAAAAAAAAAGAGAAAGGGTTTCTAGAAAAGAGTGGAAAAACAGGAATTCTTAAAAAATAAAAATATTACCAAGATAAGTAGATTCAGTGACATTTGCACCATTAGCGAGGAGAATTTCGACACAATCAATTTTTCCATTCCTGATGGCCTGCATCAATGGAGTCCATCCGAAAACATTTTTACGGTTAATGTCGCAAACCTCCTTTTCCAAAATCTCTTTTACAATTTGAAAATAGCCATTCGCTGCACCAAGATGCAACAAATTTTCCCCATAGTTGTTCACAGACTTCAGAGAAGCCCCTGAAAAAAGAATTATTTAGGAAATAATTTTCCAAACAATTATTGTTAGAATACAGAATATAATTTTTCAGAATTCCCAAGGACAAACCATTTCTCAAAGCATCTAGAATTAGAGATTCTGTTGCTTCTTCCATCGTCTCCGACCTTTGATTTTAAACCAGGTGTTAAATTTTGCATTAAACTTTCTGCTCCTATAACATTCAATTTAAATAAAAAGAAATAAGAATAAAGTAAATAAAAAGAATAGGGAAGATAAAAATAAGAAAGAAGCAGAAAAATTCTAAAACTGAGAAGAAATATATTTATTGATCTATTTCTGTTAATACATATAATTTTTTTAGTAGAGTTTACAATACATTAAAATTTACAGAGAAAATTCGACTAGATAATTATATATTTTGGTACATATGAGGATTTAAGGCTACTTTTTATGAAGGTGTTTAATGCACTTTGTATAAAAAGAATAATACAATTTTCTTTTTTAAAATGAATCTTTCATGGCAATGATGTTCATTTTTTATAAATGTTTGATTAAATACTGATGAATGTCAATAATAAATTCCAAATGCTTTTTTAATTTAAATGCTTAAAGAATAAATTACTAAAATTAAAAATACCTTCTACATTTATTTGCGATAAAAAAACGCACGTCGGTCTTAAAAGATAATTTTAACTAATTCAGAGAAGCTAATCATTTTTAATACATTTATCGTCGATTAGGCAGTGTTCTGAATTTCAAAAAAATATTCGAGTCATTTTTAAAATGTTTATCTGGTGGTTCTGGATTTACATAAATTGAATTACCAAAGATTTCACTTCAAAAAATTTTTTGTGGAAAGTTATTGCACTTTTTCTTTTTTTGGAAACTTTCCTCGGTTTTAATTAAATTAACTAAAACTCAAACTAAATTTTAAATTAGTCGCACATATCATTCATAATCATTTTTCATGTTTTAAACAAAAAATTTTGAATTTTTTTAAAACTTGATTCCGAATTTTATTATAATATCCGACACTAATTTTTTCCCGAATTTAAACAATTAAAAGAACCGTTTTTTAATTAATATTATTTATTAAAAATACCATAATCAAATATTTTCATCAGAGAACATTTTTTCTTAACGTTCAATTTTTTGAAAATTATTGTTTCAGTATTTCATTATTGTATTCTTAATAAATAAATAATATGCACTAAAAAATAATTTATTCAATTCTTTAAATTCTGGAATTTCCTACTTCGAAAATGAAAAAAATGACGAATCAAATTATGTATTTATTAAATATGTAATGATGAAATATGTTCTTTAAAATTCGTTCTTCATAAATAAATACTCGGTATTTTCCAAATTCGATAATATTATAAACTGATGGGTAATTTTATTAATTAGAATTTTCCAATTCAGAATTTTTATTTTTCAGCGATCTTTTATCATTTCGGGATTTTTCTATTTAAAAAAACTGTTTCAGGAATTTTATTTCTCGGGATTTTTCAATCGTTCCAAAACCTACGCGTTTCATATAAATTCATTCTATTTTTAAAATTTTTGTTTAAAATGTAATTTTTTACTATGCAGTAAAATATTTTTTCTTCAAGTCACAAAAATCAAAATTTTAAAACCTTTCAATTGTGAAAGAAAATATTTAATTGATTATATCAGATTTATAATTGATTTGATAAGTTTTTCGGTATTCTGAAAATGAAATACGAAAAACTAATTGAATTTTTTAGTCTCAGGGCAAAAAATCTGTTGTTTCGCATCCAAAAAAAGGAAAAAACAATTTTAAAATCGGTTAATACCCAGAATGAAAAATTCCGAATTATAAAATTCCCGAATCTAAACAATTAAAAAATAGTTTTAGTAATAAATAGATAATAAAATAATAAATAAAATAAAAATTATGTTCTTTAAATATATATGTTGTATTTGATTGTATTATTTAGCCATTTCGTAATTATTTGGATTAGAAAATCTCATTGTCGGCAATTTTTTCATTTTGGGATTTTTTTATTTTTAATATTTATCTTTTCGGGAATTTACCACTGTGGAAAATTTGATTTTTCTATATTTTTGAGTCATTTAAAAAAAAAAATTTTTTGTGTTTTAAATGCAAATTTTATTGGAAAAAGTTGAATATGTCGAACCTAAAATTTGTTAAGCCTAAACCAAAAAATCATGCAAGTATTTTGCTTTCATAAAAAATTGTTTTCGTGATTTCGAAATTTTTTTGCAATTTTGTAACGCTTTAAACAAATCGAAACTATTTTTTCTAATGAAAACAGAATAATAGCATATTTCTGTAATTGGACACATTTATTTTTTAATTTCTCATTTTTTATTACTGCTTACTAGCAAAAGTTCTTTTGACGATAGTGAATTATAAATTAACGGTTTTGCTTCTTCACAAACAAACTAAATGTTTAATAATTAACTAAGTTAAATAAAAAATCATTTTTATCAATACAGTAAATCCTATAATCATTTAATGATCCATTAATTAATAATCATACCGAAAAATTGCAAAGAAATATATAAAACCGATATAAACAATTAAAAGTTTTATTTTCCAAAAAAAACACTTTAAGCATTTATTTTTTTTTATTTAAAGAAAAGAAATTGAATGCAATAGTAAAAAAATTTGAAGCATTTATGTAAATTACACCGTTTTTTTTCATTTTTTGAATATAAATAAATAAAAATAATAAATTATAATTTCATGATTCATAATTGAATGATATAATTTCTAAATAATAAAATTCGCTAAAGAAAATGAAGAAGAACAGTTTTTAAATGTTTGAAGTATTTTATAAATTGTATAAATATAAAATAACAATAATTGAAAACAACATTATCAATGCAAGTTTTTTTTTAAATGTGCATAGTAGATTTTTTCCATTGTTGTTATTTCAAATGCAAAAAACAATTTTCAAAAATACATTGAACGTAAAAAAAATTTATCAAAATATTTCATTATTAAACCTTTAATTGATACATGTAATTTTTTTAACAGTTTAATTGTTTATATTCAATTATTTTATACTGTCGGAAATTTAATTATTCGGGAATTTTCAAATTCGCTAACTGTACCAATTTTTCGGAAATTTTATTAATCGAGAATTTACCAAGCCAGGGTTATTATATTTCGTCAATTTTATATTCCAAATATTTACTTTTGCGAGAATTTCAAACTCCCGGGAATTTTATTTTTCGGTATTTTTTAGTCGCCTTTTTCGTTAATCGAATTTTAAAGAAACATATATTTTTTTTAACAGAAAAATAACCATGAAGTGGAGTAATTATTTTGTTAAGTACAACAAAAAAGTGTCCAAAACAGAAAAATTGCAATAACTAAAAAAAATCGTCTGTTTTATCTGGGTCAAAGTTGAATCTACCATCAACAATTAAAATTCTTTTAATTAATCTTTCTGTAAATATCTCCATTCTGAAATTAGTAATCACGCGATTCAAAAAACGCCCCACAATTTAAGTTACCCCAGCGAAATAAATAATAATTTTCCAAAATGGAAATCAACAACTCCCAGCATGATTCCGATTTTTTTTGTTATCGATGAGACTTGCTCTTGTCCTGTTTCATGATCGGTAGCATGCTAATTAAAGTAACAAGATGGGCCAAAATATAGCCAAACAAGGCACTCGTTACACAAGGAACTGGCCACGCTTGCCAGGGTCGATCCCAATCGAGTGGAATCGCAATTGCCCCGAGCCAGGTGCCCAAAAGTGTAAATTTCACATTGGTCTTCACAGCCTCGACAAACAAATTTCCATTGCTGACTTGCATTCCGAACAAAAGGGCGAGAGCAGTATCGATTCCCAAATGCAGACAGGCTGGCACGAAAGTCAAAGTTGTTAAAGTTAAAGTCAGCATAATTGTTTCTTCATGATGAGAGAGTATAGGCGCTCCAAACAAAACGATGACGACGTAGTAAATTGCTGAGAGTAGAGATGTGGAAACTAGAAATTTCAATCCAGTCTTGAAAGTCTTGCTGCACAATTTTTTCGATTTTTGATTGGCCCGCGTCTCTGTCTTTTTTAGAGTCACCTCGTTCGTTTGCAGAAGTGAGAACCATACCTTGACCAATTCCGCAAATATGAGAGCAAAGAGAATTGGGATGAATTTGTAGGTTCCAACGTCGTAAAGGCTGTTGGTGAATTTCAGCAGAAGTAAGATTCCGGGCAGGTAAATGCAGGTAAAAGAGCAATAGATGAGCAAAAGATGCTGTTCTCCTGGCAGAATGTCGAAAAGCATTCTTCCTTATTTTCAGCCTGGGGGTAGTTCAATTTTTTTGATTCATGTTTAATAGGGTGCGAAATAAAAATTTGACTTTTGCAAATGCTACACGTCAAGTTTTTTAATTTTGGTGGAAAAATATTGCAATCAATTTTATTTTATTTTTAAAATATTGTTTCAACGTTACGTTACGTTGTTTTAGGTAAGAAAATAGGTATTACTGGATGTCCCCTTTCTGGAAAACCTGGGAGTTTTATTTTAGTCAGAAAATTTTTCCTAGAGTGTGCTTATTTTTTAATTTTGATATACAATTAAATAACAACGGTTTATTTGATTCATTTAATAAAACAAATGAAAATTAATTTGTATGGATACAAATTCAACTATTGTGCAAAAATTCCTTAACTTTTTTGTTAAAACTTAATTTTTTGAACTGAAATTACAACTATTTCATTTTTGGATGAAAATTAATTTGTTTTGATCAAAAATTTAACTAAATACTTTTCATTCTTTTTTTGTTTTCTTAAAAATAATTTTTTAAAGGAAAATTTAACTATGCAATTTTTAGTTAAAAAGTTATCTTTTTCACTTTAAAAATAATATATTTTGTTGCAAAATCGTGTTTTTGATAGAAAATTAATATTTATGGTTAAAATTTTTAACTTTTATTAAAAATTTGTTTAATTGTTTTAAAAATTACCTTTTTCAACTGAAAAAATAACTATTTACTTTTTATTGTAAATCCATATTTTTAGTAGAAAATTAATTTGTTTAATCAAAAATTTAACTATATACTTTCAATTGTTTTTTCCTTAAAAATTAATTTTTTTAACTAAAAATTTAACTGTTCAAGTTTTGTTTGAAAATTGATATTTTTCATTTTAAAAATCATCTATTTTGTTGAGAATTAATTTGGTTGAAAATTTTATTATTTCGTTAAAAACTCATTATTTTTTTACTGTTAAATTATATTAAATTTTTTGTTAAAAATTTATCTTTTTCCCTTCAAAATTCATCTGCTTTTTGTTGAAAAAAAGTGTTTTTGATAGAAAATTAATCTTAAGGTTAAATTAAATTCATCTATTTTCTTCAACATTAATTTTTACGGTTAAAAATCTAACTACTTTACTAAAAATTCGTTTTTTATTGTTAAAAATTATTTTTTT
>JAAAKG020157117.1:0-30075 GCA_010014905.2 Druon quercuslanigerum | reverse complement strand
ATACAAAAAAAATATTTCTATACAAACATTATTTTTAATGTTTAAAGTTTCTAAAATTATTATATGAATTTAAAATAACAATAATTTAAAAATATATGTTTCTGGATGAAATTTTTTTTTCATAGAAATACTTGTTTATTTATATATAATAAACAAATCATATTTATAAAAAAAAATCAATTGTTTAAATTCAGGAATTTTCTAGTTCGGAAACTTTATAATTTAGCAATATTCTGGCGGGGTTTTTATTATTCGGAAATTTTCAAATACGGTAATGTTATAAACTGTTCGGGAATTTAATAATTCGCAAATTTTACTAATGGGGAATTTTTCAATTCGAAAATTTTATTGTTCGGGATTTTTACAATGTCCGGAAATTTATTTTTTGTGATTTTTGAGTCGTCCTCCAAACACATGATCTTAATTCTTTTAGAAAATTCCTTGCTTTAAGTCAGAATTACATTTATTTATAAAAAAAGTCCTATTATAATTCAAAAATATAATAATTAACTTTTTGCAAAATTGGGAAGAGGAAAGTTTTAAATTGTGACGAATTCTGACTTGGAACAGGATTTATTTTTAAAGTTCCCTTTTTCTTAATCAGAATAAAAATGATTTTCCCAAATTTACCGTTCCATTTCAAAATTAGCATTACTTATGGGATTTTTTTTATAATCAATTAATTATTTTCAGTTTAAACCCAGAATTATAAATCTTTTGAAAAATTCCATATTCAAAGTGAGAGTTATCTTTTTTTTTTAATTCATTATTCTTATGATTCGAGATTTTATGGAATAAGAGAATTTAAAACTGTAAGTTTCAAAACTTCTCACCAAATTCCCGAACTTTTAATCGCAGTTTCCAAATTTTCAGCATTCTACATATTGTAAATTTAAACCTTCAAATTCATAAGCTTTCATTATCAAAATTAAATGATGTTTAAAATAAACATCAATCATATACAATATATAAATATATATCTAAGGTTTTAAAGAATATTTTGTGTAATAAATAAATTTTTTTAAATAAAGATTAATATTGTTGAATTTGTGAATTTTTAAACTTTTCAATATGAAAAATTTTCAAAATTTCGCAATTTTCGTTATCTTGTATTCCCTTTGTTTAAATGAATTAAATTATTAATTGCAATTTTCTTCGTTTTGAATAGTTCAAATTGCAGTTTGTAGAATTTTAAATACTATAATTTATTGTAATATTTTTCGCATAATTTATATATTTATAATTAAATTGGAAATTAGAAGGTTATGCGCATTTTAATTTCAAGTCGTATAAATCAATTCGTATAATGCGGATATAAAAATTCAAATCGAGAATTACATTTTAAGTTTTTGAAAATGTGCGATATTTTCGATTAATCGCAATGCCAAGACAAATAAATTCGATTCTTTACTGTTTAAAATTGTACTAAATATTATAGAAAAAATTATTTGGTAACTATATATATTATTCACAAATTTTATACCAATTCAGAACAATGTTTAAGCTTTGAACAAATAGTATTCTCTAAGCGATATAATAAAAAATAATTATGAATTATTATTAAATCAAGATTTGTTCAACATTCTTTTTTACAATTTTTAGATATAAACTAGAAATGTAAATATTATTTAAACATATAGGAAATATAATATAATTGCAACGTCCTAATTGTCTGCATATTTTATATTCTAATTAGTAAATAATTCTTGGATATAATTTTTTATTTCTTTTGTATTAGCGACTAATTATTTTTTAGTAATTGAAAAGTGATTACAAACAGCCATTATAAAAGTTATTTACTTTAATTAAATTTTAATTTGACTATGTTATAAACATATGAGTCATAATTAAATTTACCTAGTAAAAGATTACAAATAATGTATTGTAGTCACTTTTCAATAATTAAACAATTCTTAATCGTTACTACTAAAGAAATTAAGAGTTATATCTAAAAACTTTTAACAATTAGAATGCAAAAAACAAAATAAATAACCTTGATAATATTTAAGTGGGGTTTTTCCAAAATATCTGTTTTTGTGTTTTAGTCCCTGGGGTCTTCCGTTCTATTTTGTAGCATTGAGCGAGGTCTTCAATTAAACCAGACACTCGACAATAACTTATATTTTGTAATATTTTTAAATTCAATCTTTATTTTTACAGGATCATGTGTTCCGTGGTGTTCTGAACGAAATCCACACCCTTTATGATGCAAATTTAGCTGATGCGTTAGTATTTTTTTTTTTTCGAAATATAATAACTATGTAACATCTACATTTCTGGGCTCTGACTCACTCCAGAGATAAAAAATTGTGTCCGTAGTATCATGCATTTTGGGAAATAGTAGCAAAATAGTCTCAGGAAGTTTTTTAAAAAATGGATCTTTTTCATTCTATGGAGATATTTTAAATTTCTAAAATATTCAATTGAGTAAACCGTAAATTATAAACTTAGTTTACAGAAGTGCTATTTTAGAATTTACACTGAAAATGCATTTGATGAATTTTTGTATAAACTATTTAATTCAATTTCTTATAACAGGGTTGGTAGAAAAGTTTGATTACTAAATTTCACGTATTCTCTAGGTTTTTTGTAACCCAATTTTAAATCGACTTTTAAACTTTGTTATCTTTCAAACTTAAACAATTTTTATTTTAAGGACATCAAACAGAATAAAAATTTAAATTGTATATTTTAAAACGAGACTCATTCAAAATAAAAAAGAATTTTACATTTAGGACAATAAAAATTTAGCAAATTGAAAAAGAAACACTGAACATAGTTTAAATATTAAGACTTTCAACTTTTAATCTAAATTTATTCGATTTTTTACGATTTTAATTAAGCTATTTTTAATGTTAGGCCTGGCAATTGAAACTTCTACAATTTCGAACAATTCTAACTTTAAACCAGATAGTAGTTCTATGTTTCAGAAAATGCTTAAATTTTAAGTTGTAAAGCAATGTTAAATTTTAAAATCTAAAAATCGCTACAATTTAAAAAATTCAGTTTCTTTAATATTGAAGGCTTCATATTTTAAATTATTTAGCTACTAAGGTTTTCAATTTGTAATTGTGTCCAATTATTATGTTCTTACTATTTATATTTGAAACGGTTAAGTTGGAAATCCTTTTTTAATCTACAAGGGTACAAATAATTTTTAGTGTTTTTAAATTCCATTAATTTCTACATAATTTAAATTATTTAAAAATAAATTAACTTACAATTTTATAGATGCCCATATCATAATTATTATGTCCGTTTAATTTTTATTTCATTCTTTTCCAAATTTGAAACTTTTCTACTTGAATTCTTATTAATTGGGAAGGATTTCTAATTGGAACTAATTTTCAAAACAGAAGACTGAAATGCCAATAAAGTATGTTTTTTTAAGTAGAAAATAAGGAGATGCAGTTTTTTTCATTAACATATCGACATCTTCACGATTTTATAGCGAGTATTTAAAATTTTAACAGTGAAATTAGTTTTTTTCTAATTTGAAATTTTTGAGGAATAATAATAATAATAAACTTTACTTAACATTCACTTTCTGCTTGTCATTTGTATGGTTTTACGCAGAAAAACATTATATTTGATTTTATTTAAAACCTTGCCCTTTTTGCAATTTTTCAGATTTTTTTCGCGTTCCAGTTTGTCATGTTTTTTCATTCTGTCGAAAATAGTGATCGAAACAAATAAAGGATAAAAAATGGTAAAGTTATTTTAATTTTTGGAACAAACGAAACAAAATAACTTGACCAACTGGAATGAGAGAAATCTTCAAATGAAAATATGCAAGGCGGCCAAGGTTTGAATTAAAAACCAATTCAAAAATAATTATTTTCTTCTGAAAAAATAACTTTAATATTCTTTCACACTTTTTTGTAGATTTTTGAAGAGCACATACCATCTTTATATTCATAAAAAATTTAGAAATCTCGCCATGTCACTTAAAAAAAATCATGTCTCCTTATGTTTCACGCACAAAAACATACTTCATTGGCAAATTATTTCTGAACGTTTTGAACTTTAAAATGCTGAAACCATAAGCGCTAAAAATTAAAATGCTACAATTTTGACATATTTTTCTTCAAAAATTCGAAAATGTCATACAGTTATTACATTTTTAATACGTTAATTTAAATTCTAATGTTTTCGTAAACACTAATTTCAGCATAAACACAACAAAACCTCCAGTTTTATGAAATTCTAACTATTCTTTGAAATATAATTTTTTTTAATTCCAATCAATGGCGTATGAATATTCTTTGATATGTAATTCTTTTAAATTAAAAATTCCAATTTCCGACTAAAAATACTAACATGAACTAAAATGTTGAAAGATTTTAATTCTTGTTCAGATTATAATAATTTTTGCTTAAAAGTTACAATTTTCTTAAAACTATTTAAAAATTATGAATATTCTTTGCAATATAATTTCGATTTCCGACGATTATTTTCGACTGAATAATGTCTATTTCCGACGAAAAAACTAATAGAAACCGAAATTGTTCAGTCTTGTAAACTATATTTTTTTAAACAAAGATCATTGGCTTTAATTATAAACAAATACATACCATAAATATGTTGAAAAATTGAAAACCTTCTTTGAAATCTGTATTCAAAACCGCTAGCTTAATCTAAATTTCTCATAACATTTTTTAAATCTAATGTATTTTTACTTAAAATGCCGTCTTCAGTAAAAAATGTAAAACGCCAAAATAACTTAAAGTGGTTGAAAGTTGTGATTCTTCTTTGAAATGTAATTTTTTATAATGAAAAATACGAATTTCCGACGAAAAACACTAACATAATGCAAAATTGTTAAAAGATTCTAAATATTTTTTTAAATGATAATAATTTTTGTTTCTAACGTATAATACTTTACAGTAAATTTACTTTTTTAAATAATTAAATAGTCCGTTTCTGTTACAAATAATTTCGAAAATATTTTTAACCTTGAACTACGCACGTGATTTAATTTGGACCTGAGGTCTTATAGACCAGGTCCAAGACAAAACGAATTAAAAAAAAAATAATTAAGTTTCCAAACAGAAAAATCAGGTTTAAAGAAGTTACTTTTTTTGCCAAAAAGACAAATTTTCAGCAGCATACATTAAATTTCAAACAAGAAGATTAAAGATAAAGATCTATAAAAAAGACGATTTTTTAACAAAGAATATTAATTTTTAATAAAAAAAGGAATTTGAACTAAATAGTTCATTTTTCAGAATGAAGATTTCTTAGTTATAACAAAAAATCCAAAGTCGAAATTTCTGCAATAAATTTGTGTTTTCAAGTCATAAAAAATCTGAATTTTCTATCAAAATAATAGAATATTATATCAAAAAAGATTACAGTGAAATAAGTTAATTTCAAACTAAAAAATATTAATTTGCAATAAAAAAAGAACTTTTGAATTAAATAGTTCAATTTTTAGCAATAAAAAATAAATAATCCAAAAAAACGAAATTTCAGCCAATTAGTTGAATTTTAAACTCATACATATAAATTTTTAACCAAAATAATTAAATATTGTACGAAAAAAGAGCAGTTCTCAACAAAATAAATAAATTTCCAACTAAAAAAGATAAGTTTTTAAGCAAAAATGGAGTAATTACATATAAATGAAGTTTCAACTAAAATGATGAATGTTTAAACAAAAAAAAAATATTTTTTGAACTTATTTGTTGAACCGTTTATCAAAAATGAAAGATTTAAATTTTCAGTTAATAAGATAAATAAATTTTCAACCAGAAAAAGCAAACAAATTTTCAAAAAAAATAGTTAAATTTTCAAACAAGAAGATAAAGTTCCATCTAATGAGATAACTTTTTTTTATGGGACAAATTTCCAATCTAGAAGATTAATATTTAATAAACAAGTTCAAATAGACGAAATTTCTGAAAATAGTTGAGTTTTCAAGTCATAGATAATATAAATTTTCTATCAAAATAATTAAATATTGTACCAATTAAAAAAATACATTTCCAGCACAAAAAAACAGAATTTTAAACGAAATAGATAAATTTTCAAACCAAAAGATAAGGTTTAAACTAAAAAATACAAATTTTCAACAAAAATGGAATATTTAAATTTTTAATTGTAAAAATTAAGTTTCAATCAAGTGAAACGAATTTTCTACCAAAAAATATAAATTTTTATCAAAACACATCAATTTTCAACCAGATACTGGGTTTTCTAACAAAAAAAGATGAATTTCCGACAACAACAAAAACTAGTTATATTTACAGTTTATTATACAATTAATGTTTAACCAAATAGTTTAATTTTCGACTAAAATGATTAATTTTGTGCCTAGAAGATAAAGTTTCTACAAAAAAATGCGAGCTTTCAATAAAATACACGAGTTTTCAACTGAATAAAATTTATTTTTAACAGCAAATATTTTTAACTGAAAAAAAATGTAACAAAAAAAACTAGTTTCCAACAAAATAGTTGAATTTCTAACCATAGAAATGAATTTCAAAGTAAAAGATTAATTAATCATTAGAAAAATTAATGTTTTACCACAAAAGATGAATTTCCAACATGTATTATGTTAAATTTTTTAACTAAACAAGGTACATTTGCAACTAAACATGGAACAGTTAAATTTTCAGTTAAAAAAAATTAATTAATAAACAAAAAAAAAGTAATTTTCAACAAAATAGTATTTTGTAGATGATCAGGAAAAAAATGTCCACAATATTGATTTTTCTACAAAACCATTAAATTTTTAAACTGAAAATATAAATTTTCAACAAATTTCTCTCTGATATTTATATCTAATTAAATCAGTGAATAAGTTTTTGTTATCTAACTTTTACAGTTATATGCATTGAAATTTAAATAAGTGAAAAATTAATCAATTTTATCAACTTTTCTTAAAAATACTTTTTAACAATAGTAAAAAAGTATAACAAAAGCGTGGTGCGGTCTGGTAGACCGAACGTCTATAAGTCTATACTAATTTGTCCCCACATATCAGAACAATGGTGCAGTCTGTGAGACCGCATGGCTATACTTAAAAGTTAAAGAAAAATTGAAGAAATTGTGGCATCGCTAAAAATGTGACCAATAGTATCAAAAGTGACGTAAGCCCGAGCTCTGCCCTTTCTATATCTAAATTTAATAATTTATTAATATTTTAGCGTACATGCGAGTGCAGGTACAAACAACACGCACTACAGATCCCTTCAATTTCGTCATGCGGTTCTGAACAGAAACAAGCGACTTCTCTTGACTTACGTGTATCACAGAATGAAGAGAATGAGGAAACTGCGATGGGAATTAGGAAGCATTCTTCCGGCAGAAATTAAAGCTAATTTAACAAATCCTGAAGAACGGTGGTTTAATTCGTATAATAAATCTCTAGCAACTTATATGAGATCAATTGGAGAAGAAGGAGGACTAAATATCATGAAAGATATGGTTCCACCGAAGGCTCTTTATATAGAGGTAAATATTTAATCTTTAAAAAAAAAACTTTCTTTTACAGGGTGTCTAGTCATTTTTTTTAAAATTTTAAACCGCGTATCTCACTTTTTTATGGTCCGTGAGTTTTGACTTCCCTCCTACCCCCTATCTAATGTAATTTTTGCCAACTATTTTTTTTTGCGTACTTAAGTGATTTAGTCAAATCTTATTGTTTCTTATGGATTAACAAAGTAGTTCAACATTCAAACAAATAGCTGCAAAATTTCCGCCAAAAATGATGAATTCACAAAAAAAATGTAATAGTTGATATTTTAACAGAGGAAAAAATTTCATTTAAAAATAAAACACAGTTGAATTGAATCAAAAAGATGAATTTTCAACAAAATACTTGAATCCTTAACCAAAAAAGCTTTTTAGTTTAATAAAAACATCTCATTTAAAATGTAGAATTTTAAAGGAAAAAAAAATAAATTTTCAATGATGATTAATTTTATACTATAAAAGAAGAATTCTCTACAAAATACATAATTTTTTAACCTTACGATCGCATTTTTAAATACAAATATCTCTAACCAAATAGTTGAATTTTCAGCCAAGAAAATTATTTTCTACGAAAAAAGACAAATTTTCAATAAATTACATGATTTTTCAACCAAATAGTTCATTTTAAAACTAAAAAGATTAATTTTTGACCAAAAATAGGATAGTGAAATTTTCTTTAAAAAAAGTAATTATCAATCAAGAAAAAACGAATCTTCCATAAAAGCGTTGAATTTTCTGCGAAATTCTTGAGTTTCCGAGATGGAAAGACGAATTTTGTATTCACAATAATTGCAAAGAAATTAATTTTCACCCCAAAAACAAAAAGATTAATTTTCTACTAAAATTATGAAACTTTAACAAAATAAATGGTTTGTGTAAGAAAGTAGTTCAATTTTTAACCATGGAATTAAATTTTTAAACTAAAAAGATGAATTTTCAATAAAAAAATGTCATAGTTGATATGGTACACAATTTAATTTAACAGAAGAAAATACTAATTTTCCAAATAATATTTAAATTCTTAGCCAAAAGAGATTAATTTTCTACTATAGCAGTTAGATTTTTAACCAAAAAAATTTATTTTCTACCAAAATAAATTCAAAACAAAATGCATAAAGCTTAAACCAAATAGCCGAATTTCCAACCAAGAAGATAATTATTTAACCAAAAAAGTCGTATTTTCAGCGAAATGGTTGAATTTAAAGTCTAAAAAAGAGAGCATTTCCCAACAAATAGTTGATTTTTCAACCCAGAAATATGAAATTTCAACAAGGAAGTTAATTTTAAACCAAGAAGTTACGTTTCAAGGTACAAAATTAGGGGTTTACCTTAAAAACGAAATTTGCAAAACCATACATTCATTTTTTTATTACATATGTGAGTTTTTAACCAAGAAGATTATATATTATTATATTATATTTATATTATATTATATTTTATATTTTATTATTTTTATATATCATTATATTATACAAAAAAGACGAATGTTAAACAAACTACATATATTTTCAATCAAATAGTTGAATTTCTAAACCATAAGAAGAAAATTTTTTTATATAAAAAATGGAATATAGTTCAATTTTCTATTTAAAAAAATTACTTACAATATAAAAATACAATCTTCTACAAAAAAATTAATTTATTAAGGTTGTTCAACTTTGAACCAAAGAGTTAAATTTTCAATCTAAAAAGATGAATTTTTAACCAAAAGTGTAAAAATTTAAAAATTAGAAATATGTCATACCCAAGCATGCTGGGAAATTTTTTTTACGCGAAATTTTTTTAGATAATTTAAATTAATATAAAAATCAGAAAACAACAAGTTATAAAGATAATTTAAATAAATACCAAAATGAAAAAATGTAAAGACTCGTTGTAGTTGAAGCAATTTAACCTAATTTTAACTTGAGTAAATTATTATTATTTTTTCAGTATTATTACAACATTTTTTAATTTTTATAATACTATTTCGAATTCTTGAATACTTGTCAAAACCATTTAATGAACGTTGAATTGGTAAAGAGGTTGAATATTTAAGTATAATTTCTTCATGTGGTTTAAATTATTTGAAATTTTTAAATATTTGAATAATTTAACAATAATTTTTAATTTAAAATGTTTGAAAATCTCTTCAAGTTTTCGAAATCTTTTGAAACCCCTCAATTCTTGTGAATAAATTATTTGAAATTGCATTAGAGCATTAAAAAGTCCCTTGAAATCCCGTGAAGTTAAATGAAATCTGATTATATATCTTGATATTCGTTGTAAATTTTTTAAATCTATCGAAAATTGTTTGGAACTCTTCACAATCCTGAGAAATCTTTTAAAATCCCTCGCAGTTTTTTAAAGCTCTTGAAAATTCCCTGGAATTTTTTTTACAAACCTTTGAATTTTATTGAAATACCTTGAAATCTTTTAAAAGCATTTTTTTAATGCTTTAAAATCTTTGATAATACCGTTAAAAAAATATTAATCTCTTTAAATCTTAAAAATCCTCTATAATCCCTCAATTCTTGTGAATAAGTTTTCAAAAATTATATTAAAATAATAGAAAATCCTTAGAAATCTCTTGAAATCATGTGAAGTTAAATTAAATCTGATAATATTCCTTGAAATTTCTTGAAATGTTTCAAAGTCCTAAAAAATCCTTTGAGGTCTTGAGAAATTCATTAAAATACCTTACTGACAATATCTTAAGATTACTGAAATCTACTAAAATTCGTTAAAAGACCTTTAGAATTTTTTCTAATATCCTTAAACATTAGATGTCCTTTATAGCCCTTTCAAAAGTTCCAAAATTCCAGGAAATTCCTTGCAACTTTTCAAATATCCTGGAAATTCTTTAAAATACTATAATTATTCTTTAATCTTTTGAAATCCCTTGCAATTCTTTACAGGTTTTGAACATTTCTTAAAATATTTTTAAATGCACTAAAATCTCAACAGATCCTTTGAGATCTCTCCAAATTATTGAAATCGATTGAAATTTCTAGGAATCTCTTAAGATATTCTCAAATTTTTTAAATTCTTCAAAGTATTTGGAAATACCTTGAACCTTTTGAAAATTTTTTGGGATCTTTTTAAATACCCTAAAATCTTTAAAATCCTTTGAAATCTCTACAAATCTCTTTAAATTCTTGAGATCTATTCAAATTCATGGGAATCTTTTAAAATATCCTACAATTTTTTTAATTCTTCAAAATCATTGGAAGTATCTTGGAATATTAAAAATATCCAAATCCTTGCAATGGTTTTGAGGGATTTTCAATATTTCAAGGTTTCAAACATTCGAATTTTTTTAAAGAGATTCCTAGAAATTTTAATCGAATTCAATAATTTGAAGAGGTTTCAAAGGATTTAAAAAGATTTTAGTGCATTTAAAAATATTTTAAGGAATTTTTAAAACCTGCAAAGAATTTCAGGGGATTCCAAAAGATTATAAATTATTTAGAGTGTTATAAATAATTTCTAGGAATTTCCAATAGATTTGAAAAATTGCAAGGAATTTCCTATAATTTCAGAAGATTTGGAAGGATTCTAAAGGACATATAATGCTTTAGGATATTAAAAAATATTCTGAAGGTCGTTTAAGGGATTTGAAAGGATTTCAGCAGATTTCAGTAATTTTATGGAATTTTCTTAAGGCATTCTAAAGAATTTCCCACGACCTCAAAGAATTTTTTAGGACTTTCAAATATTTCAAGAAAGTTCAAGGAATTTCATCAGATTTTATTTAACTTCGCATGATTTCAAGGAATGTTATAAAGCTTTAATGAAATGTAAAATAATTTCTTCACAATAATTGGGAGATTCCAAAACATTTCAACATTTTGAAGAGATTTTCAATATTTTAAGGTATTTTCAAATATTTAAAAAAATTGTAGTATATTTCAAAAGATTCAAATGAATTTTGAAAAATGTAAAAGAATTGGAAATATTTTAGGGCTTTTTAAAGGATTCCAAGAAAATGTTTAAGAGATTTGAAAGATTACAAGGAATTTTAAAGAATATCGTTAGATCTGATGTAATTTTACGGGATTTCATGGGATTTTATAGTATTTGAATTAAATTTTTGAGAATCTATTCACAAGAATTTTTAAAGGTACTTACGGAATTTTAAAGATCTTCAACACATTTCACGAGATTTAAAAATATTTCAAGGATTTAAAATATTTTAGTGTATTTTAAAAGGTTTCCAAGCAATTTTCGACAGATTTAAAATAAACTACAACGATTTCAAATGATTTCAAAAATTTTAAAAGATTTTCAAACTGTTTAAATTGTTATTATATTATCCAAATATTTTAAAATTTCAAATAATTTAAGCCACATAAATAAGTTACACTTAAATATTCTACATCTTTCACAATTCGATGGTCATTATATGACTTTGAACAGCATTCCACAATTCCTGGTATTATTTTCAAAATTAAAAAACTTTGTAATAATACTGTAAAGTCTTTCTTTTCCTATTAAATAGTGTCATTTTTTTATCAAAAAATATATATTTCAGATGATTTTCTTAACGAGTTATGTACTATTTTTATTGATAATGTCAGTTATCGCTAAACGGAATTTCCATAAGAGTATCACAAGCACATGTAGCGCTATCTTTTTTCACACAACGGTCATTGATCTGATCCATCCACCTACACAAAAAAATAATTTACTCAAGTTAAATTTAGGATAAATTGATATATCTTTCCCCGCTTCAACTACAGCGAATTTTTAAATTTTCGATATTGGTAGTCAATTAAATTATCTTTATAACATGTTGTTTAACATGTTTCAGACCATTGTTTTGTTGTTTTAGCATATATTATATTAAATTAAAAATAAATTATAAAAAAGCTATCGACCATTATAAAAAACCGACAAGATTTAGCAATTGAAATAGGAAATACAACGAATTAAAAAATTTTTGATCTTGGTATTAATTGACATTATCTTAAAATGTGTGGCTTAAACAAATTTCTCAGCTTGCGTGGATTTCTTTAGCATAGAAATAAACTAGAGAAAATTGTATTAGATACCGTATTGCGAATTTTGAAATTTTTACACTTTTTGTTAAAAATTCATCTTTTTATGTGAGAAATGTATACATAATTTCAGTTAAAATTTAAACATTCTACTGTTTGATTAAAAATGAACTTTTTATTGTTGAAAATTCAAATATTGGGTTAAAAATTAACTTTTTCTGTTGAAAATTTAACTGTTTTGTCAGATATATGGTTTCTGATTTTGTATGTAAAATTCTTGTTTTTGTCATGAAAATTAAAAAATCTGCTTGAAAATTAAACTGTTTAGTAGAAGATTATTTTTTTAAATTGTTTGTAACTTTTTAAACTGAAAATTTAGCTATATTCCATTTTTTTAATGAAAAATTAAGTTTTAGTTTAGGAATTTAAGTATTTGGTTGGAAATGTATGTAGTTTATTGAACATTCGTATTTTTTGTAGAAAATTAATGTCGGTCGAAGAGTAAATATGTGATAAAAATGTATGTATTTTGTTGACAATTTCTGTTTTAGGTTAAAACCCGAATTTTTTAGTTACAAATTAACTATTAAAAAATCAACCATATTGTAGAAAATTCGTATTTTTGGTTCGAAAATTCAACTATTTGGTCAAACAATCTACTATTTTGTTGAAAATCGTCTTTTCAAACTATTGCTTTTTGATTAAAAAAATTTAACTATTCCATTTTTGGTTTAAATCTGATCTTTTTTGGACTCGAAATTCAACCATCTTCTTGGTTGAAAATTCGACTATTTGGTTTATACTTGATGCATTTTGTATTCAATTTGTCTCAATGGCTTAAAGTTGAACTACTTTCTTACAACAACCATTTTTTTGGTTAAAGGTTCATAATTTTAGTAGAAAATTAATCTTCTTGTTTGAAAATGGAACTACTTCGTTGACACTGCCCTTTTTTGGGGTGAAAATTAATTTGTTTACAACTCTTATGTATAAAAAATTCGTCTTTACATTTTGGAAACTCAAGAATTTGGTAGAAAATTCAACTCATTTGTAGAAGATTCGTTTTTTCTTTATTAATAATTAATTTTTTTAAAGAAAATTTCACTATCCTGTTTTTGGATAAAAATTGATATTTTTAGTTTAAAAATTCAACTATTTTATTGAAAATTTAAATCTTTGGTTAGAGATATATGTACATTGTTGAGAACTCACCATTTTTAGTAGAAAATTAATCTTCTTGTTTGAACATTTATATTTTTGGTTGGAATCTTAAAGTGCTCTAAAATATTTAAAAAACTTTAAAATCTCTTCAAATTCTTGAAATCCTTGCAATTAACTTAAATATCTCTATTATTGTGAATAACTTATTTGAAATTTTATTAAAATATTATAAAATTCCTTTGAAATCCTGCGAAGCTAAATGAAATCTGATGAGAGACCTTAAACTTTCTTGAAATTCCTTGAAATATTTACAGTCCTTGAAAATTACTTGCAATTTTTGAAATTTCTGAAACATTTTTCGGAATTCTTTAAAATATCCTAAATAATTTCAAACCTTTTGAAAATTCCTGGAAATCTTTTAAAATATCCGATAATTTTTGAAATTCTTTAAAATCTTTGGAAATACATTCTTGAATTTCTTTACAGGTTTTAAAAATTCCTTGAAATATTTTTAAATGCAATAAAATCTTTTAAATTTCCTTTGATATCTCTTAAAATTATTAAAATCCAATAAATTATCTTGGAATATTTAAAAATATCCTCCAATATTTAAAATTCTCATAAGTGCTGGAAACTACCTTGAAATATTGAAAAGCTCTCAAAATCTTTGCAATGCTTTGAAACCACTCGAAAATCCGCAAACTTATTTTTTCGAAAAAATTATATTGTGCTAAATTGTGCTAGACTTGTTCTCATTTGTGCAGTAAACGGTTTTTTTTTAAATAACAAATGGCGGGCACAAAGTTTTTTTTTTTGCTATCTAGCAAAAAAAAAAATATTAAAAACCCGTTTACTGCACAAATAAGCACAATTTAGCACAACTTTCATTTTTCGAAAAAATAGGTTTGTGGATCTAAATTCCGGGACATTAAAATCCCTTCAAATTCTTGAAATCCATTTAAATTCCTGGGAATCTTTTAAAATATCCTACAATTTTTTTAATTCTTCAAAATGGTTGGAAGTGTCTTAAAATATTTAAAAAATTTCTAAATCCTCGCAATGGTTTGAAATCGCTTGCAATTTTTTAAAGCGTTTGAAAATTCCTTGGATTCCTAAAATGTCCTAAAATCTTTAAACTCGTTTGATATCTCTTGAAATCTATTGAAATTCCTTAGAATCTTTTAAAATATCTTAAAAGTGTCTCTCTGTCTTGAAATATTGAAAAAATCTTTAAATTTCTTGCAGCGTTTGAAAATCCACCCCTCCCCCTTCTCAAAAAAATGTTACGTAATTTAAAATTATAATTCCAAGTGAAGAATAATGAATGAAATATAATTTCAACTTTAATTTATACTTATCTTTTTTTAGGTTCGCTGTCTAGTCGATTATGGAAGATTCGAGTTCGATGGTGAAATAGTGAATTTGAAAAAAAATACTCATCATTTGCTGCCGAGAGCAGAATGCGAAACGCTCATCAGGCAAGGGATTCTCGAACATGTTAATATATAAATTATAACCCAAATTGTGATATTTATTGCTATCGCATTGATATCGATAAATTAATATCTATAACAATAGTACAAAGAAAAAGCTACGTAGAAAAAAATTATAAACTTTGATGCATCTGTATCAGTAGGAAAATGAATTACTTTAAACAAATTTCGTAGGAAAAAAAACGCTTATTCATGAAAGTTCCGTCGAGTGCAAAACAAGTTTTTATCATGACGTGATGTTCAATATTTTTCAGCTGATGTCATTGACGAATAAGTGAATTTTACTGTGATTCACGAAAGCTTTCTGTTCAATGAATCTAATTAATAAATAAATTTGTGCATTTTTTTATAGCAACCATTTTTTTGTGAATTTTTATTCATTTTTTAATATTTTTGTTGATTCGTGCAGGCAATATAATTTATCAAATCAATACTTTTAAGATAGTATACAGGGTCTCTATCTGGAAAACAGAATACCTTGAATCGTCAGGGAATTTTTATATACCTGGAAAACCTTAATTTGTTTTTAAAGTGCATTATAAATTAAATAGCTATGATTCCTCATTGGTGAACATAGCTTTATATTGCTGTATTGAATTATTTTATTAAAAATTCGTTTTTTTTATTCAAATTAATTTTTTTAAATTAAAAATTATATATATATTTTTTTTGAAAATTGATCGTTTTTAGTTGAAAATTCATGTATTTTGTTGAAAATAAGTTTTTTTTTTAAATTGAAAATAATTTTTTAAATTAAAAATTAAATACTCTAGTTTTTGTTGAAAAGTGTTCGTTTTTAGTTGAAAATTCAAGTGTCTGGATGTAAATTCATGTATTTTTTTGAAAAATCGTTCTTTTTGTTAGAAAATAATCTTCTTGGTTGAAAATTCATCTTTCTGCTTGAAAATGCAACAGTTTTTTGGAATATCTTCGCTCTCGACTGAAAAATCTTTCTCAGATGAAAATTCAACTCATTTTGAAAAGCCACCTTTTAAATTAGATTAAACTGTTTTTGATTAAATATTAGAAACACTTTTTATGGAAATATCAATTACTCTACTTTTCGTTCAAAATTTATATTTTCGAATAGAAGTTTAATTATTTGGCTGAAAGTTTAACTCTTTTGTTAAAAATTAATTTTTTTACATTCATAATTTTAATTGAAAATTGATCTCTTAGGGTAAAAAATAAGCTATTTCATTGAAAATTTGTTTTTTTCTGTAGCTAAAAATTAATTTTTTGAACTAACAATGTAACTTTTCATTTTTCTGTTACAAAAATATTAATTTTTGGTTGTAATTTGGTATTTTGTTTAAAAATACTTTTATTTTAGTTAAAGATATATTATTTTAAGTGAGAAATTATCTTTTAGTTTAAAATTTAGCTGTTTCAGTTGAAGATTCTTCATTTTAGTTGAAAACCCAGTTTGGTTAAAATTTAACTTTTTAACTGAAAATTTAATTCTTCCATTTTTATGTAAATTAATATTTTTTATTTCAAAAGACTAAACTATTTAGTTGACAGTTCGTCTTTTTTAGCTGAAAATTCAACTGTTTCTTTGAAAATTCATATATTTTGTTGAAAAATCGTATTTTCTGGTAGAAATTAATATTCTTGGTTGGAAATTCATCTTTTGCTGAAATTTTAATTATTCATCATTTTAGTGAAAAAGTCATCACTTTGTATTAAAATATGACTATTTTTTTGTAAATTAATTTTTTTTTTAGATGAACATTATTTTTTTCGAACAGAAAATTTAACAATTCATTTTTGGGTTCAGAATTTATCTTTTTTAGTTGAAGATTCACGTGTTTGGTTGAAAATTCGTATTTTCTGGTAAAAACTAATATTCTTGGTTAAAAATTCAACTGTTGTTTAAAAATTGAATTATTTATAATTTTAATGGCAATCTCATCACTTTGTTTTAAAAAGTAACTTTTTTCAAAATTAGTTTTTTTTTTAACATTATTATTTTTCAAACTAAAATGATAACTATTCCAGTTAAAAATTCTATCAGTTTGGTTGAAAATTAATGTTTTTAATTGAAAAGTCAAATATTCGATGGAAAATTTAAAATTTGTCTTTTTTAGTTGAAGATTCCACTATTTCTTTGAAAATTCATGGATTTTGTTGAAAAATCAAGTTCATGTTGGAAAATGCAAGTATTCCAGTTTAAATTAAATTAAAGTTGCAATTTTTTATTATGAAATTGTGGTCAATCATTGGTTTTCTGTTTAGGATTAAGATACTTTTCGTGATAACAATATGGGAGGTAAACCCCACTGAAGATTGGCAATAATTCGTTAAATATTTGCTCTAAAAACGGAAGATTCGATTACAATTTTGGACATTTTTCTGATTCATGAAACACAATTCCTCTTAAAATCTATTAAAAAATTCAAAAGAAATTATATGTTGGAACGTTTATTAGTAATTTTTCTACACCTTTTAAATGCGGTCGAAGTTCGAAAAATTATGAATCAGATAGGAGGCTCGAATCTTAACCACATAAGTTTTTCTTCGGATTAAAAAGGATAAAAATTTCTATAAGAATAAAAATATTGATGGGAAAACCCCAACTTATATGTTGAAGTACTCACTTTTAAACAAAAATAGGAAATTTCATCGAGAAATTGATTAAATTTTAACGCAGTGCACCTTAAGTTTTCTAACAATTTCTAAAATCTAATTTCTTAAAAATTTCCATTATATCTAAATATTAAAAAAGGTTCAAATTTAGCCCGAAAATGAAATTTGACCCTCTTTGAATTATAAAACCTTAAACAGTAAAAATATATATACGAAAGTATGATGTATGGGTTAATATTTATATTCAGTCAATTTTGAAAAAATCTCTAAAAACAGAAACTCAAAAAAGTGAATTTTGTATAAACAGAATCACATGAAAAGTATGTTTCTAAAAACTGATGCGAAATAATTGCTTTGTAGTTTCTCTATTTCTTCTATTAATTCTTTCAATATTTTAATATTATTTATTCCTATAATGATTTTCCTTAAATTTTTTTTTTATTCTCCTCTTATCACCTTTAACACAATTTCGATTTAAACAGTGTTACACAGTGATAAATAGCAACAAATTAGTTACTCTTGTGTAATCTTTTCTGGGTTTTACCCATTGATCATACACTCATTTATTCACAATCAATTTTTTAATCCTGTTTTTTGACACAAAGGTCAATTGTTAATTTGCGAAGGAAATCCCTTCTTTTAAAGTAAAAGTGATCAATCTAAAATTTTCTAGAGGGCAGTTTCAAATTCTGTCAAATCTTCACATGCAATAAAAAAAAAGAATTTTTAAATTTAAAAAATCTGATTTGGAACAAGGAATTTTTCAAATGAATCAGAATTAATATTATTTTCCAAAATTTCCCGTCCCATGATAAAAATTAGAAGTTCCAAGACAAAATTATAATTTATTTCCAAAATACCCTCTCCTGAGTCAAAATTATATTTATTTGCAAACTTTTATATTATAATTGAGAAATATTACTTTCTTTCCCAACATTTGAAAAAGAGGTATCAAATTGTAACGAATTCTGACTTCGAACAGGGAATTTATTTAATTCCCTTCTTCTAAATCACAATTTATTTTATTTTTATAAACTTCGTGTTCCAAGTCAGAATTATAGTTATTTACAAAATTTTCTTTTGCAATTCGAAATATAGCAACTCTCTTTTTTTTTAAATTTCGAAAGGAAAAGTTTCAAATTCTGAAACATCTGTACATGCAAAGAAAAAGAATTAAATTTTTAAAATTCTGATTTGGAAGAAGAAATTTTCAAACTTAGACGAATTCTGATATAGGTCAGAGAATATTTTTGCAAATTCCCTTTTTAAAAATCAGAATGAAAATTAAATTTAAAAAATCCCGTGTTAAGTCTAAAATTAGCTGTTTCAAGACAAAATTATAACCCATTTTCAAAATAATTCCCTTATTCCAGTCTGAATTTTATTGATTTAGAAATCTTTTATTATAATTCAGAAATATAGTAATTTCCTTTTTCTAAAATTTCGAAGAGGGGAGTTTCAAATTCTGTAAAATCTGTACTTACAAAAAAAGAATCTTTAAATTAAAAAAAAAAGTCAAATGATTTGGAAAAATCTGAAAAATTTTTAAATGTATCAGAGATTTTTCCGTAAATTTCCTTTTAGTAAATTGGAATTAAAATTATTTTACCAAATTTCGCGTGCTATGTCAACAATTAGCTGTTCCATGAAATATTTGAATTTATTTTAAAAATTATTTCCTGCTCCAAGTCAGAATTATATTTATTTAGAAAAATTTTCTATTATTACATATTTATATATATTAAATACTTCAAAATTTGGAAGAGGGAACTTTCCAAATGTCATCAATTTTGAATTGGAACAGGGATGGTCACTGGATCGGAAACCAGGAAATGAACTAACATTTTTTAGAAAAGAAATCTATCCAATTCTAGTTCAATTTCAAATTAACTTTTTTAACTATGAAAATATTCAATTTATAACGGGTAGTATTAAAATCTTTTACTTTTAAATTGTTTTATTTTAGGTGATTCATTTTTAATGTAAATAATTTTAAAATGCAGTTTAGACAAAAAAAAGATTAAAAGCATTTAAAATTCAAAATTTCTGATAAAAAACGTTTTAAGTTGTTCAACTGTAAATATAAATTAATAATGGATTTTTTTAATTGGTTTGTATTTCGAGTATTAAAAAAATGAGCAATTATACACTATCTGATAATGTTTTTGCTTTTTCAAGCATAAAGAACTACTTATTTTTAGAAGATTGATATGATACTACTAACCTTAGCTCATCTATATATTTTATAAAATAGGAACAGAAATATCTCATTTTTCACATTTTTACTACAAAAAGGGTTTAATTTATTATAAACTAATGATGTTAATAAAGAACATTTTGAGAAAAATTATGCTAGGTCAAGTTAAATGGCGATATAAAATAAAAACCCTGTGAAAAAAGTAATTTTCGTCATTATTTTATTGTAAGAATTATTATTAACGAACAATTTAATGTTTAAAGTACGAATTCGTGTAAACCATACGTTGAGGGATAAAAAATGTGTGATGAGTATTCGTACGAACTATACTTTCGGAGTTACATTCGTTTCGCACTTTTGAAATTTCCGGGATTTTTCCATTTTTTCAAAAATTCATAGCTCGAAAACTATTGTTCGTGGGAAAGAACTGCACGATACCTTTTCTATATAATTTTATTTAATTTTCGCGAAAAAATATAACAATTTGTTTTTATTTATGTAAAGCAATTGTTTATGACAAAATGTAAGCTTTTTCGGAAAAATCAATATCGTTTCCGAACAACTTAGCACGTCGAAATCTATAGAATTTATAGATCTATAAACTGTTTTTTTAGGGGGCCTATTATTTTGAACGAAATCATAGCCAGTAAGAATGCTTTGATGAATTTTGAGGTCTTCTGAAGTGTGTACATATTTGTCACTGAAATTCCAGATTGCTACACATTGGTTATGCTGACTTTTAAATGAGAATATGAAATATTTTTATTACCCACCTTTTTTCTGGGAACAATTCATCAGCTATTCTGGATTTGAATAGGCTGGGAAATAGGACAATCGGTATTTCCAGAAATGTGTCCTCAATAGTTGGCTAATAATGAGGTATTTCTTAATGTACTGCTAAAAAAAACCATTCATGTTATCATTTACGAATGTAGGGCACGAATTGCTGCAATCGGTATTTCCAAAGATGTTATGACAATATTTCATTTAATGATTCAGTAAAAATGTAGAATACATATTATTTAATCATGTATATTAATAGAGCGGATGGCATTGTTGTTCGTCCTGATGATTTTTAAGGAAAATGAAAAAGTTTCCTTTTTTATATCTGCTGGAAGATTTTCTATTAGTCCGACTTTATTTGAAGATGGCTCAAATTGAAGGACTTTAGATGAAAATACGGAAAAAAAAATCAAATTTGCTAAGTCATCCTGATATTCTTTGTTGTCAAAGATTGAAGAAAAAGAAAAATGAAGAAGTTTCCTTTTTTAGATGACCATGCTGGCAGCTTTTTATTAGTTCGACTTTTTCCGAAGTTGGCTTAAATTGAAGGTCTTGCACTCAGAGAAAAGATTGATTTGATTCAACAAATCAGTTTGTTTAACCTACTTTGTTTGTTGAAGCTAAAAAATTTGGTCAGCTCAAAGAAACCTTTGGTTGTATTTAGAAAACACAAACAATTAATTTGGCCAATTCAAAGTAATGATCTATATTTGAGCATGTTTAGTTTATTGAATAAAATAATTGTGTTTAACGGAATATATCATTTATTAGAAAATTATTTGGTTAATGTAACGAGATAATTTTTTTGTTTCAACCAAATACTCCCAATAACTACACGAAACATACCGAAGCAGATTAGGTCAGTGGGTAATCCGAGTTCAAGCTTGAAACTACATTTTGCAACCGTTACGGCTAACCACTCGAAACCAAAGCCACACGTACAGCACCGGAATAGTCAATGTGTTCAAACATTGGATTTCCCCCAGAATCCCAACCAAGGCGGTAAACACTCTAATTTGAACCACTCAAACAAAACTTCAATCTCCTCCAATACCAGTTATGCTACTGAAGCTCCCTACTCACCGAATAACATTAACCCCCGACCTACTCCTTCTCCCTCATTTTACTCCTCACTCCCTCCTCAATTTGCAGAAAGCCTTTCACAGATCATGTCTTTTTTAACCCAACTTTGCAATCAGATCGCCCCTTTGTTTGCCTTGCTAAACAATTTTAGCTCCCTCTTCAACCTCCCTCAAAATCTTAGTTTTGCACCCCTCACACAGATTGTTATTTATCCCTGAATGAAACCTGGCTCAAAACCAAGTCCAGATGTCTCCTCAAGGGTTTTAACGTTATAAGAAAGGATCGCCCGGATCGAGCAGGGGGTGGTCTAATGATCGCTATTAGAAACGATATTCCCTATAAACAGATTGACTCAGTCTACTGCGTTGATGGTATGCTTGATACCCTAGCAGTGGTAATTCCAAATGATTTGGGACAACTACTTATTGTTAATGTATATAGGAATCCTCGCGCTCCCGTTAGGTCAACCAACTGGCAAACGTTCTTTGTTTCGATGTCAAATAGTTGCGAATCTTCTTCTCCATAAGGGATTTCAGTTTTCAATACATTAGCCGACACAAACTTGTTTGTTATTAACAATGGAGAGTCGACGATCTTTCTTCGTCCAGGAAAATCCAAATCAGCAAAAGAATTATCGATTGTACCTTCTAACTTAAAACTAATTGCTTCTTGGTCAGTTCTTGATGATAAAATGGGCAATGCTCACTTCCCAATAAAATTTATCTTTAGCATTCAATTTAAATACTATCAGTTTTTTCACACAAATACAATTTAAAGAGAGTATAGTAGCAAATTTTTAATTCCGTTTTGTCATCTCTCCATAAAGAAGGTAACCTTCCTGAGTTTCAATCTTCACATGATATTATTAATGCATTTTACAAGTTCGTAAAAGATATAGACGATGCCCTTCATAAGGCGGGCCCTAAGATTGATAGGAAGTCTTCCAGGAAAAAATTTTATCCCCCCCCCCCTATATAGTTGAATAATGAATGTGATAAGGTCCCTCGCATTAGCTTAGCTAAATATATAAACCCTATATGGCCTCTTGCAACTATGAAAATTTCATTGACTTTCAAAAATACCAGGCACTATCCACTAAAAGATTTAAAGCCATTATAAGGTTTCTAGTTTCAGGTCATATTGAGAATCATTATCGTAGAACTCCCCTGTTGCTAATGTTTGGAATAAAATTAGAGGATTTCTCCACAGGTTAATGAACACACTTTCGCCTACTTTTAGTCCCATAAACCTGGACACATTGGATAATATGAATTAGTACATTGGAAATTTTTTAATGATGTCTAATGATTTCTCTAATGTGACCATACCACCTCTCCCAAACTCCTTCCTAGAAAGTGATTCCTCCTCTCAGAATAATAATACCTCGTCTCCATCTCCAATCAACAATGACACGTCGTTGAGGTTGAAAATTTTTTAACAATCCTTTTCTTTTGAAGATATGAGGGCTGTTTTGGATGGTATATGAAGCTTAAATCCTCTCCTGGTCTGGATAAGATTAGTTTCGAGGTAATATAAAACCTCTCAAAGGCCTCCCTCCTACATCTGCTTCAGATTTTAAATTATATTATCAATGAGAATACGTTCCCTCACTCTTGGAAGGACTTTTTGATCTTTCTTCTTTCACAAAGTTCAAAAAAGAAATTTATACCTATAGCTTTGGCCTCTTGATTTCTAAAAATAACGGAGAAATTAATCTTCAATCGACTGGCCCATTGGTTAAAAAATCTCTCAATATGGTTTTAGGAAAAACCGTTCCTGTGCCGATAATCTTGCAATCCTATCTTCAGAACTTTATCTATCCCAAGCAAAAAATCAATATACGGCCCGTCTCTTTTTGGATATCAAGGCTGCGTACGATAACGTCATTCCTAACATTCTGATCAATGACCTGATCGAAATTGGTCTCACATTTAAAATTTCATTTTCAACTTAATTCAGGAACGGAAAGTTTTCTTTAGAACAAATGGTGCGAATAAAGAACCATTTACAATTTATACGCGGAAATTACACTCAAATATATACCCGGGTTGCAAAATCTTGGAATTCGTCGATGATACAGTCCTCTACTTCACATCATATCTATCTATCTATCTCTCCAGATAAATCGAAAATAATTAATTTCCCAATTCCAATAAAAAATCTACCAGACAACGTCTCCTTCTCAATAGACGATCAAACCATTACTCCACCCGAGTCAGCTCCATTTTGAGGTATTGTTTTTCACTGTACCATATCCTGGGAACTTCACTTCTTAAAGTTAATTAACAAAGGTAATCAAGTCCTCAATATTTTGAGGTGTTAATGTGGTACTTGTTGGGGTTCTCACCCAAAAACTCTTCAAATTTTATTTCGTGCCCTAGGGAGGAACTCTTTCGACTATGGTAGTCATGTCCTAACCATTTACAGTCGTGATACCTTTTTTCGGAAATTAAACAAATTACAGAATAGATTTTTATGTGTCATATCTGGATACCGTATATCCACACCTGTCATTGTCATGCAAGCAGAAATAAAGGAGTTATCATTAAGATCTAGATTCCAATTATTAGCAGACAAATTTCTAATAAAAAACTTTCTTACGGTTAATCATCCAGTCAACGATACTCTCTATAATTTATTCTATATAACAAAAAATGGTCTAACCCAATACAACTTGGACATGAATTTTGTCCTCTTGAAATCCTACTACAAGCTCAACGGTTTTAGAGACAGCGTTTCAAACTCAGCTACCCCGTTACATTTCCTAACTCCCTACTCACAAAGTATACTTATGACCAACGATTGATTTTAAATTGGGCTTAACTATACAGCATAGTAATTCTCCGGAAACAGTCTTCAACCATTTTTTTAATAACAAATTTTCTGCTTTTACCCACTTCTACACGGACGGCTCAAAATTTCCGGAATCTTTCGTGGGCGCCTCAACATATTTTGTTCGCCGGCGCAGGCAACCTAAACTATAAATCTATAATTGATGAAAGAACCCCAACCTAATTTATAAAAATAGTTTTTCTGTCAGATTTGATAAAAGTTCGGTTTTCTGATGCTGCAAAGTGATGCTTATCAAAAGTTTTAAATAATAAGAAGGGCTCTTTCCATACATTTTGTAAACGACCGTTAATACGTCTGTTGTTGATTCAAACGAAACATTTGTTTGGATTAACCAAACTTTATTAACCAACAATTTTGTTTGAATGAACCAAACATCTGATTAACCATATAGGACTGTATTTATTTGTTTAATCCAACCAAATTTTTCTTGAATCAAATTTTTTTCTGAGTGTGGGACGTAAATGTGCAATAAAGAATATACAATATTTTTTTCTAACTTTTCGGATGTACCTTTTTTAAGATCTTCATATTGATTAAAAAAGAGGTTAAGACAGTGTTGTAACTATCTAGTTTTAATTTTCAGTAGGTTAGAGTAAGAAAAAAAAAATTACCTATGGTATTTTTTGGTAGATGTTAATCTTTTTGATAGAAAATTATTATTTTTTCTTTAAAATTTGAAGATTCATCATTTTAGTTGAAAATTCGTCAGTTGGTTTGAAAATTAATTTTTTAACTGAAAATTGAACCACAGGAAAACTCAGGCACTGTGCCTGTTTTAGGACTGATGGTGGTTGGGAACCAACCCGATTGAGTTCCGCTCCGCTTTTGTTTGGTCGCAGCTCCTTTTCAGTTTTTCACTGTATTTCTTTCTTTGTTAATTTTTTTTTCTTTTTTATTTAAAACCCAACTATTTCGTTCAAAATTAATGGATTTTGTTAAAAAAAAATTTTTGGGTAGAAGATTAATCTTTTTTAAAAAGAGATGTTTTCTAGTTCAAAATTCAAACTTTAGTTAAAAATTTGCCTTTTTTAATTCGAAATTCAAATATATGGTTGAAATGTTGTATTTTTTAGATCAAAATGTATCTATTTGATTGGAAATTTGTATTTTTTAGATTAAATTTCAACCATTCCGTTGAAGATTCATGCATTTTGATGAAAAATAATCCTTTTGGTTGAAAATTAATCTTCCTGTTTGAAAATGTGTCTTTTTTAGCTGAAAATTCAACTATTTCGTTGCAAATTCATGTATTCATATTATTCAGTTCAGAATTTAAATATATAGTTAAAAAATTACATTGTTGTAGTTCGAAATTCACCTAGTTGGTTGAGAATTTGTCTTTTTTATTTTAAAATTTAATTATTTCGTTGAAAGTTCAAGTATTTTTTTAATTTAAAAATATGTTTGTAGAAGATTAGTCTTCTTTTTCAAAAATTCTTCTTTTTTTTTGTTGAAAATCCATCTTTTTATAAAAAGTAAAAGATGAATACGACTTGGTTGAACGTTTAACTTTTTCGTTGCAAATTTATATATTTTGCGACAAATCGTGTTTTTGGTAGAAAATTAATCTTTTTTAAAAATTGATCTTTTATTGGGTTAAAAATTTGTCTTTTTAAGTTCGAAATTCACCTATTTGTTTAGGAATTTGTTTTTTTTATTGAAAATTAAAAAAATTTAAGTATTTTGTCGAAACATCTTTTTTTTTAAATTAAAGGCTTCTCTTTTAGAAATGCATCTTTTTGGGTGATGAATCTTTATGGGATATAGTTGAGAAAAATTATATTTTTTTAGTTTGAAATTCACCTATTTGGTTGAGACTTTATCTTTTTTAATTAAAATTTTTTTTGTAGGAAATTATTCTTCTTATTCAAAAATTCTTCTTTTTTTGGTTGAAAATCCATCTTTTTAATTAAAAATAAATTAAGAATGCGCCTTGGTTGAACGTTTATAACTCTTTCGTTGCAGAGTCATGTATTTTGTCGACAAATCGTGTTTTTGGTAGAAAATTAATATTGTTTAAAAATTGATCTTTTTTAGTTAAAAATTTAAATAGTGAGGTGAAAATTTGTCTTTTTTGTTTGAAATTCGACTATTCGTTTGAGAATTTGTCTTTTTTAATTGAAAATGTAACTACTTCGTTGAAAATTCAAGCATTTTGTTGAAAATTTTTTTTAATTATAAGCTTCTCTTTTAGAAATGCATCTTTGTGAATGAAAATTCAAGTATTCCAATTAAATGTTTATCGTTTTAGTTAAAAATTCATCTTGTTAATTTAAAATAAATAAAGAATACTTGGTTGAACGTTCAACTCTTTTGTTAAAAATTCATCTTATTCGTTAGAATTTGATCGATTTCAGTTAAAAATTAATCACTCTGGTTGAAAATTTATTACTTTTTTATGTGCACAATTAATTAATAAATTGAAAATTTTACTATTCTACTTTTTGTTGATTATTGATTGAAAAATTGATTTTTCGTTGAAAGTTTAACTGTTTGGCTACAAAATTCATCATTTCAGTAGAAATTTTATCACTTGGTTGACATTTTGTTTGTGTGAAAAATTAATTTTTAAATGCAAATTTAACAATTCCAATTTTCATCGAAAATTGATTGCAAATTTATTCTTGGTTGAAAGTTCAACTGTTTGGTTTAAAATTAATCTATCTTGTTGAAAATTCAATATTTTTACTTGAAATGGTAAGAATTTGAAGCAGTTTAAATTGAATTGAATTAAATTGGAACAAATGCAAAACATGATTATTTATGTTTTTAGTATTATTTAATTGATCGATGGTGCTAATATATTTACGAATATTTATAACTATTATACTATTATTATATTTATAACTAAGAAAAATTAAACATGTAAGAAACTTGTGATGCCTAAAAAAAATCTGGAATTGTCAAAAAATTTCTTTCCGGGAATGTCACTCGGAAATTTTCGAATACATAAAAAAATAAATCTTTTTTTTTTGTTTGGAAAAAAAATTATGTTTAGATTCTCTTCAAGAAAAGCCATAGAATACGAATAAAATTTTACATTGTAAATAACACCCTCATAAGTCTGTTTTATAGAGTCCCAAAAAACCCCCATAAGTGAAAAATTGCATTTTTTTACGTTCTTGTCATTTACTTTAAATGCATATTTTTTCTAAAACATAAAAGTGAGGTAATACTTCATTATTTTAAAAAACATAATTGTTTTTGTTTGTTTTGTTTTTTTGAATAATGCTAGAAATTTGAGTTTTTTGGAAATTTACAACTATTTGTCTACTTTTCACTTGTGGGGAGTTAATAATTAATTTAAATGTAGCAAAAATAATTACCCAAACAAATTATTATTTTTTATAACTATCCTCTTTTTATTAATGCAAAATAGTTGCGGGTTTTTCTGGAATGTTTAACGTTTTTCCCATTTTTTACTTAGTAAAGTAATAACTTACCGATTGCAATAATCTTTTAATATGTTTTGATTATCATCAAAGAATAAGAGAAACGTGTTTTTCTTTATCGGCGGAAAAACGTTTTGAAGGGGTGAAACCCACCCCTAAAATCCACCCCCAAAATGAATTTCACAATATATCTCAGGTGCTAATTCATATTTCTCAATGAAACACAATTGATTTCTCATGTAAACACGCAATTAACACACGTAGTTCCGGCCATGAGGATAGCAATCCCCTATTTTTTTTTTCAATTGAAGCCTTTTCAGGAAAGTTTCATGCCATTTTCATGAAAAAAAATTAAAATGGTCTTAAAAATATTTTTAAAAAGTATTTTCGTCGACAGCATACAAAAATAAACTTTACCTATCTGAGATAATTTTTTAAATTACCCTCAAAATGAAAAAAAAAACAAGAATTTCCAAAATACTTCAGCTTCTAATTGATAATTTACTACGAAAGAAATTTCATTTTACTTCTCATGTAAATACACGACTAACGTGCGTAGTTCGGACCATAAGGGTAACAACCCCTTTTTTTCAATGGAAAATCTAAATTTCCTATATTTATTTACGTGGAAAAAATTCAAAATGAGCTATAAAAAGATTAGAAAAAATATTTTCGGCAATGAAATTCAAACATAAATTTAACCTAGGTTTTCCCCACTAAAAAAACTACGTTTTTTACGTCTTGTTTTTGTAACAAAATTCAAAATCAGCTGAAAATAGAAAAGATATTTTCGTTAATTGAATACGAAAACAAAGTTCACGTGTCCAAAAATTATTTGTTAAATGAATAAAAAAAACCTCAAAAAAATGGTTTTAATTAATAATTTAATACATATGTGATATGATAATTTATGATATGAAAACAATTTGTATTCTTATTCTTAATGTATTCTTATTCGAATAATTGCGTATTCTTTCTGATGTAAAAATATACATTAAAAAGAATATGCTTACTTCTCTACCATCATGGTTAGTTCTGACCATAAGGGTTGAAACCCCTGCTTTTACATGAAGGAATTTAATTTTGTTGGAAATATTATTGTGAACAAAATTTAAATTAATAAAAAATAATTGGAAAATTATTTTCAATTCTTCACGCTGTAATTCGGAGGTTGACCTCGAGAAATATTTTCCTTACAGCATATGAGATATCGGTGGGATATCCCATTTATCTCCCAGGATATCCTGCTGTAGGGATATTGTGAATAATATCATACAGGGCGAAAATATCGGTATCCCTGCGGAATATATCCCACGGATATCTCAGAATAACCTCAGGATATCCCATTAATGTCCACAGGATGTCCCCAAGATTTGGTATATTCCTGGAAATTCAGATATATCTCTACTGCCAATTAAGAGCATTAATAAAATAACAAATAATTTAAGAATATTAGGTATTTTTCAGGAGATTTTCTACAAAGTACAATATTATAAAGTACAATAATAGTAAAGTCCCCTCTAAAGTCACTTTCGGATGAATTCCACCTGTCAGTGTGCGAAAACTGTTGCGCAATAATAAGTGACACGTTAACAATAGTCAACAATTTCTCGAAATTCGTGCCAGATTATAATCTATTCTCAATTATATTATGCAAAACAAACAGTGACGTAGCCAGGATTTTTTTCGAGAGGGCTTCGATTTTTTTCGGAAGGGGCTTCGAGTTTATGTTTAGGCGAATTGTGGGGGAAAAGGGAATTGAATAATGAAAATTCTTAGTTTCGGGAGGGGCTTTATTTATTTAATAGTATAGGTATACCCTGAAAGAAAACATTTAAATGCGATAGTACTCTATTATGCAATTACCACTCAGATTTATAAAAAAAAAGTTGCACTGGGTTATGTCTTAGCTTTTAGAAGAAACATTTTAATTTTAAAATTAAAGAGCTACAAAATTCGTTTGACATGATGGTGGCAATCTTGAATGACTACACGGAGAAAAATGGATGTTCAAACGTAAAATCTAGATGTTCAGGATTAACATATTTTATGTTTAACTATAGGAC
>JAAAKG020157106.1:0-30076 GCA_010014905.2 Druon quercuslanigerum | reverse complement strand
ATCACTTGATTGCATTATATAAATGCGTCCGTGACTGATGATATACCGGGACAGCCCCGTGCAAAAACTATTCTAAACTATATGAAAAATCCAACTCTCTAACCAAAAGTGTCTTCGACACGTTGGACTATAACCATCTTAAGCCTGTGACAACCTTTTAAATTTTTTTTTTATAATAATAATAAAAGAAAATTAATATTAATAATTAAAATTAATTTAAAATTTAATTAAAATTAATAATAATAATAATAACGTCACATCATTACAGAATTAGCGAAGCAGTGGCATTTTCTCTTCAATACATGAAAAGGCTCATCTATTTAATTTCAAACTTCCCGCCGTTTAAAGGAAAGGCGATTTCACAACGTTAAAAGGATAAAGTCCCAACAAAAAATTGCGCCAAATTTAAAATTTATTAATTAAATTTGCTTAATTATTTTGCAAAAATTACATCCTTGTTTATAAATGAGTAAACATAAAAAAGGTAGTCTCTGTTTATTAATTGCCGAGTTGGCTGGAAAGAGTCTCGCGTAAGAGAGGCCACCTGGGAATTGCTAGAGTGCTTGGGGTGAGACCGTATTGTGCTGGTGGGGAAAGGAGGGATGATTTGAGGAGGGTGCGACATTTTTCATCGTAGGGGAAACGCGAGAAAGAGTGCTTTTTCTGCAATAAGCAACCTTCTCATCCATTCGCTCTTTCGCTTTACCTGCCTCCCTCGGGATTAAGGATTGCACTCCAGGAATGGTAAATGGGGAAACAACTGCGCCCCAAAAGACGAACTGCTTTAATTTAAAGTCGCAAACCAGATTGAGAGTTTCACTCTCGAAAAGCCCAGTTTCGACGAATTATCACGATTCCCGGGTGTTTAAAGGATTCAACTCAAACTTTTCTCGAAAAAAAAATGGCAGCCATTTAATATTCAAAATTTGAATGCCTTCTTTAATTCTGCAATTTTGAATGATGAATTAGTAGAAATGGGCTGAAGAAAGTACATGCGATGAAATCTAATTTTGTACATTTATAAAGCATACTTTCAATGAGGGAGGTTTTGTCGGATTAGTGAATAGAGGTGTGTATCGACATTATCGAGTCAGAAATCGACTCTAAAATCGAGTCAGGTAACCAGAAGTAGCAGGCAACCGGAATTAATTTCAATGCCCGACGGGCGACTCGAAGCTGAACCACTTAACTTCGACGGGCTCTTTCACCATTCAAACAGCAAACACCGTGGGCGGTGCTCTTAAGGAGGATTAATAGTAGTGCGTGATTAATGGATCCTTTCCTGTCTTCCGGACATTTTCTAACTCTGTATCCTATGCCAAAAATAAATAAATAAGAGCAGTATTCACCGATATTCAAATTCAGCCAGTCGATTTTGAATGCCTTCTCCTCCTCAACCTTATAGTTCCACTAACCCTCCCTTTCACACTATCCTTAATGTCCCCTCCCCATCAGCCACATACATTTCCTTCCTCCCAGGTCCCTTCTTCTAGACCAATTATATCAACCCTTTTCTCCACTGCCTTTTCCACTACTCCACCCTTCACTCGCAAACCTACACTCGACCCTTCCCTCATCTCTTCTTCTAGAAAAATTCCGATCAACACTTTTTTCCACTCACCTACCACTATTCCTCCCCTTCACACTATCCTCAATATCCCTTCCCCATCAACCATATACATCTCACTTCCCTCAAGTCCCTTCTTCTAGGTCAATCCTATCAACCGTTTTTAGACCTTCCAAATAATTAAACCTCATACTATTTTCCTTATTTTCATCTTCACTACAAACTACCCCCTACTTAGACTGTTTTCTCCAGACCTTATTAAATTAATCCATCCCTCTTTAATACGCACCTCCACTTTCACTTATACCCCTTCCAACTTTAGAGTCTCTTCTTCTAGAGTCCAGACCAATCCTATCTTCCCATCATTCCTCTCCCCCTTCCACTAATCAACAACTGTTTTTCTGCCTCCCAATAGCCTCTCACCCAAAGAACCTCCTTTTTAATTATTAACACTATCTAGTCCTTCTCATAAAACGGTTTTCCCTAGACTCCTGCAAATCATCTAAAATCATCCCATTTTCCTTAACTTCATCGTCCCTTGAAACTAACCTCTTTATCTTCAGATTGTTTTCCATAGGCCAACAACCCTGTTCCAAATTAAACCTCTCCTTCATTTAATATATCCCTCTTTCAATTTCTTCTCTCACTTTGGTGCCAGTCCTACCCTTAGTTTTACCCATATAATCACCTTAATTCTACTTGCCCTTCTACCTTATCGTTTATCATCAACCCATTTCAACCAAATCGCCACTTATCCCATCATTCCTTGCTTATTTTCCTATCCCTAACTAACACCTCTCATGTCCACAACGTACTTGCTTCTCCTTAGATTGTTTTGACTGGACCCCTCTGCCAAACCTTTACTTTACTATTAGCTCTTCTAGCCCTCTATTTCATATTTACCACTTCCCGTATAAGATAATTTCCCCACCACTCTTTCACTCAACTAGACTTTTGTCCTCTTAAAATCCATGTTGTTACCGCTCACCTCCTCCATGTAATCCCTACATTTCCCACATAACTTATATTTCCCCTTCTACTCCACTTATGTATAAAGCCTCTCTCAATCATCGTATTTTTCGCTACCTGATTTTCAACCCACGCTGCACTCCCCCTCAATTTAATATTCTACTAACCTCTTTAAATTCTCCAATCACATTCTATAACTTAGATTACCTTCTATCTTTTTTCTCAAGTGGACACTGCCTCCGTCGTGACATTCCTACCCTTCTTATCACTCCTGTTCTATTTGCCTTTCTCCAAACCCTTCTGCATCTTTCCTTCTCCATTAAATCGCAACACCTATTCTTCTTTCCTCATTTTCCTCTCCCCATCTAATCCTACTCATCAACTACACCATACCCCCTTCTTAGATTGTTTTCACGAGCCCTCCACTCCCCCCTACTAATCCCTTTCTCTATTATTATTCTCCGTATCCCTCTATTTCATATTTCCCTTTACCCATCAAACAATTTCCTCTCTACCCACCTCAGTAAACTTTATCCCCTTCGTGCCCCCTCTTGCCATTCCTACGCTCCACGTTATTTCTACATCCCCCACCACACTGATCCTTCACCTTTCACCCCTTTATTACCAACTCCTTTCCATTCATCTCCTCTTCCCTATCTTAAACCCACATTACAGTCCATTCTTACTATTCGTTTCTAGAAATGAAGTTCGTATCTTCAATATATTTTATTAGGCCACTCTAGTGTCTATATAGACACAGAGACGAAGGAAAATCCCTCCTAAAAGTTTTGTGCAATCCCAACAGATTCGAGTTCATGGAAAAGGGACTGGGTTCGATTTGGGGGTGGAAGTTCTAAGTTTCACCAAAACTTCTCGCCACTGAGTCCGAGATCGTTGTTCGATAACCAGGGACCAACAGGAAAGGACACAAAAGTCCCCCTCTCCGCACTCTAATTTTGTCAAGAGTGGGTGGTTTTGTGGGTGGGGGGCTTTAAGACAGGATCGTAATCTGAAGAGACTCAGCTGCTCCTTCGCGGCCAAGCAACGACACGACTCTGCACTCGCTTTAATTGAAGACCGGACTTCCGGATATCGGAGAAATTGGACATACGCCCTCTAGTATCTAGAATATCGGGAATGGGTTTTGGTCTTGACGTCAAAATGTCCATTAGGTACTTTCCAAAGATGCGAATCCGCTTAGAGTTGGCAAATTATAATCAGCAGAGTGACAAATTTGGGAGAGAATAATTCAACTAGATGTAATAGCGATTAAAGTAAAATGGGGCTTTTTAAAAATAAAGACATCTATCGAAGTGTGAGCTACTTTATACCATATTTCGGGGCTAATTGGCCCACCCATTAAAAAAAATTCATATTCCGGAAAATATGATCCATTGCATAATTCATTTATGAACATAAATTCGCGGATGTACCGGCTTTCCCCACATAATACCCTTATTCCATTTTATGGTAACATTCTTCGCTTGAAGATGAGGTTTGACTTTTTTTGTTTGTTACTGGATCGCAGAGGATCGACTTGTCAGTTACTATTAAATTTCAGCTTTAATGGCTGAAATTACTTTCTGTGACCTAAATTTGCCACCGAGAGACATTGGATTTTTTGATTACAGGACTCGCGAGGATGGAAAGCCATTTCAGCAGGATGGCGAAGAGGTCCAACGTTTACCACAAGTCAATATTTGCTTCTGCTTTCTGATCCAACACCTCGAAACTCGAAACACGGAGTTCACGTGGGATACCCTTGACGTCAGTATACAATTATCGATTACAAATTAGAGCGGAAATTCCAGCACTTTAATCTATTAATAATAAGAAAATAAACTTTCCTAGGAAATCTACTACAGTTTTCCGATAATTTCTGACAATTTTCTAAAAAATGTCTTGAAATTCTTAAAAATTCTCGTTACGAATAATTGTGACGTTACGTAAAAGTTCGACTTTCGCTAAATTCCCATTAAAAAACTACACATATTGGATTTCCCGAAAAAAGTATCTATGCTGAAAATAACAATCCTCGACCCAGACATCTAATTGTGGAAAAACCTCTTCAAAATCCATGCACGATGGATTATCCACACGGAAAAAAGTGCATTAATCTTTCCCGAATTATTTATATAGTCGGGGATAAGAGCGAACCTTCAACAAATGTTATAAATTTGGTATAGCTTTCAGGATTTAATGTAAAACGAATCTAGAACAACTCTACAAGTGTTCTGTAAACTTTAGATTGAATTCCGATTTAAAATATTGGTTCAAAATTAACCAAATGGCAGTGGTTTTTCTGAAAGATTTAAAAATTTCTTTTCACAAAAAATCCACCGTTAAATTTTTTGTCAATTTTTTTTTTAACTTTTACTTTGATACTAAAAATATCTTGTAAGTTTGATGCTTGCTAAATAACTTTTGTAGCCAGGAGAATTCTTTTTTGTTACAAACCAATTTTCTACTTTTTCTTGGCAACAATGATAGAGACAAAAGTTTGTACGTCAAAAAAAGTTTCATGAAAAAGCTCTCTTGTTCTTTTGCGATATTTTTCATAGTTCACGAAAAAATTCAAAAACGAGGGAATTTCAAAAGACTTCAACTAATTTTAAAGAATTTTAAAAGATTTCAGAACAATTCCACAAAGAACAAACATTTTAAAGATATTTCAAAGACTTTAAAATACTTTTTATGAGTTCAAGAGATTTTAAGTGATTTTGTGGCATTTCAATGGATTTAATATGTTTTAAAAAGTTGGTAAATTAATTTAAAAGATTGCAAAGCATTTTAAATTATTTAACAACCAATTTAAAAGCGTTTAAGAATCTTTATATAATTTAAAAATAGTTTAAGATATTTAAAAAGATTTTCATGAGTTTCAAGGGATTTAACAGGAGTTTTTTGGTTTACAAATTTTTCAAGGTTATAATTGAGTTTCAAAATATTATACAATATTTAAAAGAGTTCAAGATAGTTTTAAAGAATTTAAGAAATATTAAGTAATTTTAAAGAATTTTTAAGAAATTTCGGTAGAATTTAAATGAATTTTTAGATTTTAAAGTAAATTTAAAATATAAATAATGCACTTGAATTCATGAAAGTCTGTTAAACCTCATGAAATCTTCGGAAATTTGTAGAAAGCCTTTATACCTATTACATTTCTAGAAATATATATTGATTTTTCTAAAATCTTTAAAAATATCTTGAAATATTTTTGAATTTGGTTTGAGGGGGTAGTAGGGTATTTAACGAAAAAAATCCTCATTTTTTTATTTCATAAAATGAGTGTACAACATCTTAAGAATATTGTTTCAAAATTTTAAGTTATTCGGAGCACAACTGAGTTATAACAAAAATTGAGTATATTAAAAAATTCCCACTCAGTGTTTAATTTCGGTACACTATTTCTATAAAAATTTGCAAGATCCTAACGCTGAGTTTTATTATTTGTTACCATTATTATTGTTTATTTAACAATAAATAATATAGATTTTTTCTCGAAAATCGCTGTTTTCTCTTCAAAATATTACCAAATTTGAAAAAATTTTGTTAAAATAAAACTCAGCGTTGCGACCTAGCGAAATTCATAAATCAATTTAATTTTTTTTATTTTTGCTTTTAAATGATTCAGTCCTGAATTCTGCGTGGCACGGCAAAATAATTTTTTGAGGGGTATCTGAAAATTTGCGGTCACAAGCTTAAAAATGCTTATTTTTTACTGAAAATTTTTGTAAATATTCTTGAATGTACATAATTAAATTATGATGTGCCAATTACTAAAATAAAATAGCAGTAACCATTTTTCCTAAACAAATTCATTAAAAATGGCCTATTTGGACCGAATTAACCCTACAACCTCCTTAAATCTTGTTTAATCACCTAAAATATTTAATAATAAATTGCAATTTTTCAAAATCTAAAATCTTAGATCTTAGTACATACACGATTATAAGTTTAGCAATTTTTTTATATAATGGGTCACAAAAATTTGCAGTGTTTGTGTAATAATAAATAATTTGGTAATTAAACATGTGAACAATTATTAGAATATAATAGTAATAATATAATAATATAGTATGAAGACTTCTTCGATATAGACTGCATTTTGGCTAAAATTTTATTCGTTGAACAGGCCAAAAAAATTTTAAACAAAGATGATTTTAACTTTTATTAAACTAGCCATCGTACCCTCTACTATAGGATTAGTTCAATAAAATTTAATGGATATTTTTTTTCGTGTATAAACCGATTTGGTCCCAAGGGAGTAAAGTTGTTGAGCATTTTCTGAGTGTAGATGACGTTTGGTCCTCCCTAAAGTTACGTAGGTTGTACTTATGTTTGGTCGCAAAAGCTCATGGGTAGGGGGAATGGGGATGTTAGGGGGTGAGTGTGGGTGCCCCCCCCCCTTCCCCGATCAATAGACCGAGGAAGGGCTGTGAAAGCGACCAGCGACCACCGCTGTCTGGGCATCGATCCTCACCACCTTCCATCCCTCGTACCCCCCCCCCCCTCCCAGAAACTTGTGTGGGTGTTTGCCTCCACGTACATTCTCCTAACTTACTTTCTCTGCCTATGGTTCTTTTATTTCTTTTCTTTTTGCCCCGCAAGGCAGGAAATGTCTTCCCCTTTTCTAGATCTTTCAATGTCGACGAAAAAAAGGTCCTGAGAGAGGTCCTTCGAACATATTTGTGTACACTCTAAATTACATTTGGTCTTAGAAAAAAAAAGAAAAGAAAAAAAAACTTGGACCGATTTGTCATTTTTATTCAATAAATTAATAGAAGGTTTCACATCATCTGTATTTTTTCTTGTTAAAAAATTATTATTGAAACAATTTATAATTAGTAATTTTGCATTGAAAGCGTTTGATATCAAAGAACGTTAGTTTAGGCAAGACATTTGAAAAAAGGACAATATTTCATATTTCCGGTACTTCCCCTCAACACCCATTAATCATCACTTCCCCCACTCCCCAAACCCTAAATTCATCTAAATTTCCTCCCCTAATTTCCCCTCACTTCCCCTTTCCTAATAAAATGAATAATTTATTCATGCAAGATTTTCAGGAAAAAAAATCGAAAGGGAGTCTCTAGAAATGATATTTTATCAATCGACATCATTCAATGGCTGGTGACAAGGGAAATTCACGAGACAGCTGGAGGTAGCTTTTTTACTGCAAGGCTGATCGAGGTTGACATAAAAAATTGGCGATGGTCGAAAAAGTAAAGAGGGATGGGCAGGAGAGGGGGTAGGACTAATAATATCTGAGAAGTCAAACAGTTATAAATCACCGGAAAAGGAGTCTTCCCTAACCTTCCCTTTAACCTAAAAATCTCAGGATACTCATCCATTTCTTACTTACGAGGAACAAATTATCGCCTTTTACTCCATCTCGAAACGTCCAGGGCAGCTATTTTTAAGCCCATCGTAAATCCTCGTCAGGATTCGTCCCATTTCTAAATTTGTCAATGTCCTTTTCCGGATAAATTTTGATTAACAATGCCAGAAGTTACCTGAATGGTACACTACTGTTGACAATAATTTTTAACCATTTTATCCCAAGAGTCCATTTACCCCTACTGTATCATTTAACCATAAATTGGTCATTTTCCACACAATTTAGTTTAGGGATCCAAAAAAATAACAATTTAATAATTAACTGACTTTCCTTGAAGTTTTCCTACACAATTTTTCATTTTCCCTGACCGTTCTAATCGTTTTCTTCTCTTTCAAGTAGCCCAATATTTTACTCTACTATTATATTTGATCTATGAGGTCATAGTCTCTATTATTTACGGTAATAGAAAAGAAAATCAAAGAAAATATTTTTAATAATTGATGACAGTTTTGTTTAAAAATACCAATTTCCAGTGAAAAATACTAACATAACATAAAAGAGTTTCAAAATTGTAAGTTTACTTTTTTAAGTCAAATAATTTTTGTTAAAAATAACCGAATTTCGGTGAAAAAAGCTCACACACACAATTAAAAAATTTATTTAAAAAAGAAAGTTTAATTATGCTTTTATTAAGAATAAAATTTTTAGACGAAAAATACTATCATAACATAAAAACAAATTGTCTAAGATTGTAAATCCTCTTTTAAGAGTGTTCAAAAATTTGATATCTTCCTTAAATCCCAATGATTTGTTAATAAAAGTACTAACTTCTGGTATAAAACGTGAACAGAACAAGAAATTAAAATTGTACAAGCATTGTGCATTTAATGATTCTGTACCCTAATCTGAAAAAGCTCATGATTTTTTTCATTAAAAATACCAATTTCCTGCCACAAACCCGAACATAACATAACAAAATCATTTCCAAAACTGTAAATATTCTTAAATATTTATTATTTATATTAAAATTATATCAATAGACCTTTTTTGTCCATTTTATAAATTAAGTTAAAGATTAAGTAATTTAGAACATATTAAAACAAAATTTAATTTTTTTCAGAGATTTTGAATTTAAAATTATTTATTTCGAGAGTTTCTATTACGAATCCTTACCCAAATTTGGAAAATTTGGGTTAAGACTCACGGTAGAATTCTATGAATATCAAACTTATTTTTAATTCGATCAATGATTTCATTTCTGAATAACATAATGCATACGTCTGACACAATACGGACCATAACTACTGAAAATCTTAAAGTCCCGATTCCCTGCTCTGTTCAAGATTATCTTTAAATCAAAAATTATAAATAAATAATAGAAATAACGAAGAGATGAAGCATTATAAATTATATTTGAAATAATTATTTAAACATTATTGAATGTTAAAGAAATATTTATTTCGACAAACTTTATAGAATCATTTTTATACAATATCAGGAACTCTCTAGCACTTCAAAAGCTCGAGTTGGAGCAATTCACAAGTTTTTTATTTCTTCAAGGGACGATCCTAATAAACTTTTATGGGCAATATACAATGAACTGAACAAAAGAATTAAGTCAACCTACTGTCACCGGTAAAATAAAAAAGAAAAGGTCCACTTTCTTTGGTTCTGAAGTTATTTTTCATTGACTTTTCCTTTCACTTATTCTCATAAAAAGATCTCATACCGTTACTCGCCTCAATTTAGGGGCACTATTGTCAATACGAATGGGAATATACCCTTACATAAAAAAGGGTGTTTCCTCCCATTGCGCAGGTCAAAAATCAATATCAGAGTGTTTGGCTTGAACAATAATTTATTTTTTCGCTTAACAAAATAATTTTATTACTCTTTGTGCAACAAAACTATTTTGTTTATCCAACAACATTTTTTTGTTCATACCTTTTGTTGGCCAAACAAAACTTTCTTGTTAGAATAACCAAATTTTTTGTTGAGTCAATAAAATTCGTTTGTCACCCCAGTACAAATGTCAACCAAATTATTTTTGTGCCTTAAATAAATTGTTATGCTGTATAAACAAAATAGTTTTGTCGGCGTAGCTAAATATTTTTTAGTTTAAGAACATACTCAGAGCAATTTATTATTTCGAGAAATGTAATTGAATAAAAGAAGGTAATTTAACTAATAATGTATTTGCAAAACGTTCTTTTTTTAATTCTGCAGAACTTCCTGAACCTTCTAAATATCTTTTAAAATTATTCTTATTCTTAAGACGGTTTGAATAACAAAAAAAATTTTTTAAAGTTTTAAAAATTTCTTCGGCTAATTAATTTTTTTAATGAATCTATACTAATATATGTTATTCTTTTACTTACTATTTTTTAAGAAATCCCTAGCTTATGTTTTTTTCTGATATAGCACCCCCCTTTATACAGGATGACCACTAAACTAAATTTTCAAAATAATTGTCTGACTTTAACCTGATTTTTCCCTGAACAATTTTAGATAAACATTTTTTAAATAAAAATTGATTTACTTTGACCAAAGAAGATGACTTTTCTACAATTAAAGTTAAGGTTTTAATCCAAAAGGACAAATTTTCGAAAAACTAGTTAATTTTTCAGCCTAAAAAGATGACTTTTTAACAAAATGGTTTTATTTTCAAGAAATTAATTAAATTTTTAACTAAACCAATGAATTTTTAAAATACAAAGATAATTTATTAATCAAATGGTCAAATTGAAAAAAAACTTCATTTTCATCAAAAACAGTGGTATTTTTCACTAAATACATAAGACTCTACGACACTTTTCGCTATGACACTTCTCATTTCCCGATTTCTCATTCGTTCGCTTGCCCTCACTCCTGGCCTCATCTCACACACACACTTACGCCGCCGGCTACGCCGACTACGCCGAACGCGGCCGGACACAGGAGAGAGGGTTATCTGACACTTCCTGTTCGCTTCCACTACAGCCCCGAAAACGAGAAGTTTCGTAGAGTCCATTGTAATTGAACTTTTTAGAAGAAAGTCCAAGTTTTAATCCCAAACGAAGAACTTTTTGTCCAAAAAGACATTATTATAAATCATCAACCGAATATTAATTTGCAACGAATTAGTTGTAATTATATAAAAAAAGGAAATTATTAAATTTTTATTCAAGAATGATTTCAGATGAATTTTCAACACAAAAATGTAAATTTTCAACATAAAGTAAATTCTCTAATAAAACAGTTTATTTTTGAACAAAAAAAGATCAAAAGTTCTTTTATAAACTGTATGGGACCATTGAAAAATCCGAAAAAAAATAAAATTTCCGATACTGTGAAATCACGGAATTGAATAATTCCTGAATAATAATATCCACGAACTGTAAAATTCCACCGAAAATTACCGAATAATAAAGTTCTGGAATTGGAAAATTTCCGATTAATAAAATTCTTGACAATGTATAATATTCCAGAATTTGAAAATTCCCGAATGGTGAAATGCGCGACAAAAATTTCCAAATTATCAAATTTCCAAATACAAACAATCATAACATTTTAATTGTATTTATTTAATCAATTCTATAAATAAAAAATTAGTAAATGTTTACACTCGGAAATTTGCTAGTTTTACTTTATTATTTGCGAATTTTTGTAATCAGGAATTTTATACTTTGGAAATATTATTATTCAGAAATTTTCCAGTTCGTGAATATCAACGTGTCGCGAATTTTATTTCTCGGATTTTTTTTCGGTCATCCCAATGGAATAAAACAATTGCACAATACAGTTTGAAAATGTAAATTTTGTTATCGTTGACAGTTACTAAAAGTGTCTCTAACAGAAATTCCCGAAATTTGCAAGCTTTCATTTAAAATCCCTAAACCTTCCCTGACCAATAAAATCCCTTGACTTTTCCCTGATTTTATGGTTTTCCCTGACCTACCGCCACCCACTTATAGATTTTTAATAATTTTTATTTCAATTAATTTCTAATAATAAAATAATATTACAAATTTCTAACCACCATAGTATATAAATATTTTGTATGGTGTTCCTGTTACTACAGAATCTAAAAGGGGCAGAAATGTCGCAACGAATCCAATTAGCGTCGCTCCTGAAAGCTCGGCTTTTAATTTGAAAAGCGACCGAGAAAACGAACAAGGAGATGCAGCACTCACGTGTCTTAATCAGGGCAATTAATCGCCCCATTTTCCTGAATTCTGAACCTCCTTTTTTATCGAAGGATCATTAGTAAAACAAAAACAAAAAGTACAACTCATAAATAATTAGAGCGTCTACTAATTTTCGCTATTAATGAATGATTAATTATTGAAAAGTAATTAGAAAAACGTATTTTTATCCTATATTTTGGCAGGTAAATTATAATTACATGTGTTTATAACGTTGTTAATGTAAATTGTAACATTTACATAATATTAAAAAAAAATTTGAATAATTGCTTTCAGTGAATCTGCAACAATTAATCAAGACTCAACTGCCGATATCAAAGAAATTAAAAATTATATCTCGGCTTTTTGTTTAGAATCTTTAAAGATCTCCATTTTTTTCAATTTTATAAAATTATTTTTTCATCTTTTCCAAACTTCTAAATATCTCTTAAGCTCACCCGATTTTTCCTACAATTTTACAGTCTTACACAATTTTGAATTAAACATTTCTTAAGCATCATTTTGAGTTTAAAATTATTTTTGTATTTTATTAAAACTTGTACATCTTCTAAATCTTTTGTAAAATAATTTGAATTTTTTCAAATATTTTTTTTAAATTCTGTATAAACTTCTACACGTTTTAAATATTTTTTTAATGATGTTAAATTTTGATAAAATATTTAAAAATTGCCCTAAAATCTCCCGAATTTGATTTTAACATTACTGAAAATCTTTTTAAAAGTTTTGAAACATTCTTTCAAAACTCATTTTTTTAAATAAAAAATAATCTGAAATCCCGATGGATCTTAAGAACACTTGTTTATTTTTTTGAAATATTTTAAAATTGTTAAAGCGCTTCTAAATTTTGTATCAAAATCTTCAAAAAACCACATTTTGTTAAAAAATTTTGAAAATATTTTCAATTTCTTAATTATTTTTTTATCTATTCAAAACTTTTTGCATAAACTTCTAAATTTTGTAAATTTCTTTCAAAATTATTTTTATTTTCCACATAATTATTCACAAAATTCTGCATAATAAGAAACATTGGCCCAAAATATTCTGGATTTTTTTTGTTGTAAGTTCGGAAAACGTTCGAAATTTTTTTACATATTCTATTAAAAATAATTTTAAAAACAATAAATCATAATAATTTTCCCATAAATCTTATAAAAATTTTATATTCACTCGAAATATTTGAAAACTTTCAAAACTCTTCTGAATTTTGTTTGAAAATCTTCAAAAATCCATATTTTCTTAAAAGAAATTGTAAATCTTTTCAATTTCTTAATTATTTTTCTATCTTTTTTGATTTTTTGATTTTTTTGATTTTGCAAAACGTTCTTTTTTTAATTCTACAGAACTTCCTGAACCTTCTAAATATCTTTTTAAATTATTCTTATTTTCCATATAATTTTTCAAAAAATTCTGCAAAATAAGAAACAATGGCCCAAAATATTCTGGATTATTTTTTTGTAATTTTGGAAAACGTTTGAAATTTTGTTACATATTCTATTAAAAATAATTTTAAAAACAATAAATCACAATCATTTTCCCAGAAATCTTATAAAAATTTTATTTTCGCACGAAATATTTCAAAATTTTCAAAACTCTTCTGAATTTTGTTTTGAAATCATAAAAAAATCCACATTTAGTTTAAAATTTTTTTTATTTTCTTCAAGTCTTTCCGAATTTTTTAAAAAATTCTATTAAAGTAAAATTTTTAAGCAATAAATCATTCAAAAATTTCGCAAAAATATGATCTAAATATTCATTCTAAATCAACGAATATCCAGATTTTGTTTTAAATTTCTTGAAATATATCAATTTTTTAATTACTTTTAAATCTTTTTAAAATTTCTAAATATGTTAAATAACTTTTAAAAGTAAATTGAATTTTTCGAACAAAAAATGTAAAAATTCTACATAAACTTCTACATTTTGAAAAAAATTATTCGTATTTTCCTAAAAATAAAAAAAATAGAAACTTATATATAATTTTCATTCTTCCAAGAGATCATACTATCGGTATTTGTGATTTTTTTGTTAACTGTTTCACAAAATAAAAGTTTTCACAAAATAAAATTACTTTTTTGAAAATTCTGATTCACAAATCTCTACAGTTATCATAAAATGATGTAACATTTATTCCAATGTAATAAAACCGAAGAATTGAGGAAACCAAATTAATTTTGAAATGGGTTTCAATTTGGAAATAAATCGTACTCCGCAGAGAACAAATTAATCGGGTTTTAGTCAATTGTAAATCTAGTCGGGAAATTTGGGTGGGGGATAAGTACCTATTAAATGTGTGTGCAATCGTGAAGTCCCGACCGCGCTTTTCGAATGGCGAATGAACCTGTTTGTCAATCGGCTTATACTGATTCAAATTACCCTTCAGTCTTGACAAGCTCATTCCTCTCTATTTTCAAAATTCCCTCCATAAACGGTTTATAGACTATTTATTTCTGCCAATTCGCCAAGTACTCGGGGAAAATCTAATTTTATCCCTGAAAGTATTTCCTAGCTTTCTAAAATTGGTTTTCAACCAAAAAATATTTTAATTTTTAAATAAAAACAGCTGAGATTTCAACTAAAAAATATTTTTCAGACAAGAGAGGGAAAAAAATTCAAAGAAATTGTTCAATTTTTAATCAAAAAGATGTCTAAACCTAGTAACAATAATTTTTCACAAAAAGAACGAAAAAATTTTGAATTAAAAAATCAAAATTTATAAATAAAATAAAATATTTTATGTTTTAAATAACTCACCTCTACTGCTGCCACTGAACTTGTCGCGCAAAACGTTGATTTGATGAACTCGACCATATTCTTCAAAAATAGGTCGAAGATCATTTTCGTCCATATCTTTGGGCACTTGACCAACAAACATTTTAATGTTGTCGGGATCAGGTTTTTCCAAACAGTTGTTGTTCAGAACACTGAAACAGAAAATAAAATAGTATTTTATAGGTGTTGAAAATATATATCATCTTTGTACAATATTATTTTTTACATTCATGGAAAATAAATATATTTGCGAAAACATTATAAATTTTTAAAAAAAGTGCACGCAACGAGAATCGAAAACTGAACTTTCTGGTTATGAAGCCGACGCGCTAAAATTGACCCTAAATCTAAAATCTTACGCTAATCTTAACCCTATATTTATATTTATTTTGGGTGGTCATTTTATTCAAAGAAAAAAATTCCCGGTAATTTCCCGATTTTTTCCCGGTTCGCAAACTGTTGATGATTTCACTGTTGATGAAATAACAAAATTCAAACTCCAAAGCTAAAATTTTTTTCATTTAAAGTAATAAAAAATGAACTGCAAATTAAAGCACTCCTAAAACTCTTGAATTTTAAACTTTTTTTTCCATTTTCAATTTTTCAATTTTTTTCGCCGGTTTGAAACATTACAAATTAGAAGATTAAACTTTTTTTTAATTGAACACTTCTTAAATTGAAAGTTAAATTATTTTAATTTAAAATAGTTCAATAATCCTCACGAAGGCAAAAAATGTTAATTCTAAATCTTGAAAAATCTACACGTTGTTTAAAACTTTTCACATTTTAAATTATTTTAAAATATTTTCAGAACATATAAATATTGTTTAAAATTATTTTTAAAAATTCTAAAATTTTTAGAAAACTCTACAAAATTAAAAAAATTTCCTTACAATCTTCCAGGTTCATTTTTGACAATTTTGGAAATCCTATCTTTTTAAATCTTTTCAAATATTCTCTTAGACTAATTTTTCAAAATAAAAAATCATTTTCAATTTTCCGAGGCATCTTGAGAAAATGTTTTAATTTGCTGAAGCCTTTTACAATAAAAAGAAAAATTTCTAAATTAGTTGTTCGAAATCTGTAAAGATTTACATTTTTTTCAAATTAGTCTGTATCTATTTGCATCTGATTTTCGGTACGAATAGCCAAATAAATTTCAATTGTATTATTTATAAATGAAGGCGTTCAAAATTGAAAACTTTTAAATTCAACAAATTTCTAATTCGAAGTGTTGGAAATTTTACAATTTAAAACGGAAAGCTAAATTGAATGTTTCAAAGTCAACGTTTTTTTTTAAATTATAGAGTTTAAAATTGTTCTTACGTGCAATATTTTATAATTTTACAATAAATTGATTAGAAATTTGTTTAAGATTAAAAAATAAATTCACCCTGCTACATGGAAAAATGTTTAATTGTAAATCTGTAAAATTGAATTTCTCTAAAAAAAACGTTGAAAATAAAAACTAATTTAAAATGGGAAACTTTTAAAACGAAAAAAATGCTACTACGGAACGTTTACATTAAACCAATTTGAGCTTTATTTTACATTGAAAAAAATTGTATTCGCCAAGAATTCTAGTCTTAGAACTTTTTTATATTCAAACAAGTAAAAATCTCGATTATTTTCTATAAACTTTCAAAATTTTAAACAATTTTCTAAGACGTAAAATGGATGAATAAAAAATAAACTATCAGATTGATATAACAGAAAGAGTCGTGGGACCAAAGGCATTAATTAGAAAATTATTATTAATTTTTATATTCCTCAATATTGAAGTTATCAATAAAATGGTATGTAGATTAGACTGTGTCAGATAAGAAAAACTTTTCTTTTTTGAATAAATGTGCCTTAGAAGATTCTTTGACACAAAAAAAAAATTCTCCCAAAATTTCAGCTCGATATCTCAAAAATTGAGCTGGCGCGTGTGGGGGGGGGGTGTCTCCCGTTCCATTTAAAATACATTGGAAAAATTTTTATTTTCTTATTTTTAAAATAATTATAAGTTAAAATTTTTTTAAATGTTCATTTGGCTATTCTTACAGGATATTAAATTCTCTACAAAAAGTTGATCTTTAAATTATATAAATAACTCAAATAAATTGGTGAAAATTAAAAAAAAAAAAAGAAAAAAAAACGTTGAATGTGCTTGGGGTGCGTTCGATTAAGCCGAAGCGAAGCGAGAGGGTAAATTTGAGGGGTAGGCGCGGTTCGCCGGTGGTTATATGAGTTATGTGCACTGTTGAGTGTTGGGGGTGGTTATGCGAACGGAAGGCATTACCATTTCGAGCAACGGACGCGACAGTTTGTTGTGCCGTAAAATCGCGCCTGCATAAAGTTTACACTTTGAAATACTGAACCCTCAATTTAGATAAGCACTTTAAGAGAGAGGGGGAGGGAAGTCGAGAGCGAGAGCGAGAGAGACCTAAAAATAACCATTATTCAGTAAATCACCTTTAAACCCCACTGTTTTATTTTATCTCAGTGGTCTATTTTGGCCACAATTCCATCTTAACCCAGGTGTCCATTCCTTCCTACTGTACCATTTTACCCCAAAATACACATTTTTACAAACAATTTAGTTCAAATTTGCTACAAAATCCCGATTCCGAAATTCCCTGATTTTTCCCTGATCAATTTTTAAATTTCCCTAAACGGTTTTAATTTTTCTTTGGGGGATAAAAACAAGTTAATCATCCATAAATTACGCAAGGCATACGTAAATTACATGAATATTTAAATAAATAGTTAAGTTTTCTACTCAAAAATATAAATTAAAAAAAAAATATAAGAATTAAATTATTATTTGAAACAATTAATTTTCAACCAAGAACAAAGAAATTTTCAACAACATTCATAAAACTTCATCCAAAGTTAAATTTTCATAATAAGTGAATTTTCTGCAAATAGTGTAATAAATAAGGAGAATACATCTCATCGAAAATGTTTAATTTTAAAGTCAAAAAGATAATTTCCTGCAAAACAGTTGAACTTTCAACCCAAAAATATGAATTTTTCGTAACATATTTGAATTTTAAACTAAAACGGGTTACCTCCCAAGCAAAAATGGAAGAGTTACATTGCCAAATAAAAAAATAAATTTACAACTAGAAAAAGAAATGATTTTGCTGCAAAATAGTTACATTTTCAAACAAAAAACTAATTTTAAACTTAAATAATGAATATTCACCACAAAACGGATTTTTAATTAAATAGGTGAATCTTAGATGGAAAAAAATTATCTACCGAAAAAAAATGTCTTTAAGAAACATGTTTTTTAACCAAACAGGATAAATTTTAAACAATAAAAAAACGAATAGTTTAATTTGCAGTTAGGGAAATTTATTTTGTACTAAAATGATGAATCTTTAACAAAAATTAATTTTTAACTTAATAGTTGTATTTTGAACGAAACATATTAACTGCCTAGCAAAAAGGCAAATTTTTAACAAAACACATGAGTTTTCAACTAAGAAAGATATTTTTCAACTAAAAATCAAATATTACAATTTTGTCAGAAAAGGAATTTTTCGACAAAAAGAAAACTGATGAATTTTCATTCAAGAAATTAAATTTTTACTAAAAATATAACCCTTGATTTTTGAGTAGAAAAATAATTATCAACCCAATAAAAAAAGTTTTAACGAATTTTTAACTACAATGATGAATCTTCAACCAAATAAAAATAAATTTGTAACCAAATAGTTGAATTGTCCATCCGAAATGTCTATTATCCAAAAGGGACAAATGTTTAACAAAACACATAAATGTTTAATTAAAACGCATACATATTCAAGCAAAAATAGAATATAAAAAAATACAGTTAAAAAATAAAGTGCTAACCAAAAACAGCTAATAAGTTTTAATGAACGACATTCCTTTTCTACAAAAAAAAGACGAATTTTCAACAAAATAGTTGAATTTTCACCTAAAACAGAAAAATTCTTTAAGTAAAAATAGAATAGTTAAAGTTTCAGTAAAAAATTAATTTTTAATTTAAAAACGCAATTTTCAACTAAAAAAATTAATTTTTAAAGAATAAAGTAAAATATCCGCCAAGAAGATTAATTTTTTAATAAAAAAGGAAGAAATTTGGACAAAATAAATTAATTTTCAACCAACTATTTGAATTGATAAAGAAATTTGCAACCAGAGAATAAAATTCCCGGGCCTGTAGCAATCATGTAGAGTTACGCTTTTACTCCCACATTTTCTGGGTTAAAGGACACTTTATTTTTCCATTCCCAATTTCCTATTCCTCAGGAGATGCTCTTTTGAAAATGTTACCATCAACGATGCGGGGATTAGAGTTCATCGAGGCTAGATCACGTGGAGAATCGAGTTTTCGAGGTTGCCAGGTCGATGTAAGCACGGATCGAGGTTTCTGCCTCATTGGTAATAGAGCCGCTTCTTCCTGACTGAGATGGAGGTCGTAGGTCGTCAGAAAACTGGTAGGGAGTTGAAGCGAAGGGTGGAAAAGGGTGAGATTCTAAGGTTGGTCCAATAGACGAGTACCTACATCAAAGAAGCTCTCTTCCCATACCATCACTCTCCAATTTCAACCAGAAACCTAGACGGATGACATTTCTTCCAAAGGGAAAAACGAGCCGAGCTAAAATGAACACCAGAGGTACAATGAACAACCAAGGGTAAAAGGGGGTAAAAGGGGGTAAAAGGGGTTAAAAGAGGCTTCCAAGGAGAAAAGACTGTTCCTCAGTAATTTCGACCTTCTCATATCTCAGATACGAGTTACAAGTCAAAAGTCAATCGCGGCGTTGGCCCCTCTAAGTATCTGTCAGACCCATTCATCTCCCACGGAGAAAATTAAAATCCTTCTCCCATTCCAGTTTGAATTAATTTTTCGGCAAAGCAGGAACTTGAGAATTGTCTAATAGAAGTGTCTGTTCGGCTTCGCTGGAGAAGTAGCAATTCCCAGCCGAGGGAATCGCGATCTTGGGGGCCATTAAATGGTCCACAGGGAGACGTTACAAGGTCGCTCGCGAGATCTGTAGAACAGCCCTTACTCTCAGACCCTGAAATATTGGGCAAGTTTCGCGCCAGAGTCGAAAACGAAACTACCAGAAGCATTGTTCGAGGCCCGCAAGTTCCCTAAATCGCCACATATTTTAGACGAGTCAGGAGAAAGAGGGGGTGTATTATCAGGTATTTTAAAAGTACCGGAAATTTAGAAGTCGTCTAATTTAATTCTTCTAGGACGATATATCATCTGACATAATTTCATCTTTCCTGAAAGACTTCATTCGGCTCGGGTTATATCCAGGGAGAAAATAATCCAATATCCCATCAAGTTGATTCTCGCTTGCAGCCAATCGCTCCCAAGTCTCCGAGGTTTGCTCGAATATCGTAATTCCATGTGAGAGTATTCGTCTCCTGGAAAATTGTATCGTTGAATCTCCTCTCCTGTATTCTTTTGTTATTTTTTTTTTCGAGATCGACCCCATTTCAAGAAGCAGGTATGAATTTCTGTTTCTAGGAGTGAGCAAGCAAATACTACTTCAGATTTGACCACAATCATTAAATATCTTAAACTCCACCTTAAATCGTAAAGTCTACCTTCCCTCCCCTCCCATCATTTTCCCGTAGCCCGGGGCTACGAAACCCAAAAAATGAAGCCCACCCCTACTTTTTGCAAAATCTGAAACTAATAAAGATAAAAATCATAGACTGGAAGAAAATGAATAGATCGAAGTGCCTTGTCCGATTCCACACGACATCAATTTCCTGCGAATCGTGATCGAAGCAGACGACGTCTTTGAAAGTCTTGCAAACTCGAACCAATTCTCGCTCGGTAAAACAGCAAACCCTGTACGTACACAGGGTTTACCGACATGAAACCCCACGAACCCTGCCCCTCATCCATGAATCCACCTTTACTGGTCTTTTGAATCTCCCGTGTACTCCGAGACCCCCCCCCCCCCCTACACACACTACCACCATAACCCCAACCCCTTTGATTTCACCTCTCACCGCTCAGCAGAGTAAACGCTTTCGCTCCAACGATTAACTCGAGTTTTGAGTGTTTGGAATGTCGAGTGGGTAAACTGCATTCAGTCACGTGCACAAATGGATGACTGCTGTGTAACTGCTTCGCTTGAATATCTCCAGAAATTTCTTGAAAATACATAGCTGAGTCGAATAATGGACCCTAAAAATAACGCAAAAAAATTCCTTAAAGAAAATTTGATTCTAATTTTTTTAAACTGAATTCTGAGTTCAAAACCGAGAAGAAAAGTCTTGCAGTAAAATTGTCTTAAAGCAGTAGTTTTTCTTCTATAAGGATTTTAAAATTTCTGTGATGAACGGGCCTTGCGGATTGGTGGGGGAACGATCCGCATTCGATGAGGCAGTGGGGGGACACCACGCGGCTGATATACAACTTAAACTTAATATCTGGATAAAACTTGAACTATCTGCTATTAAATAATTTTGAAAAAAAGCTTATCTTCAATTTTACACGCAGAATCTTGATCTATAGCTAAACAATCTTTACATTATTTAATTTTTAAACTGTCACAAAAGAAAAATATCAACACCTACGTTTCTTGTGAGTGTCAATTACTAACTATTTGTCCAACTCCGAGACGATTCGTTTCTTCTTACTCAACAGACCTCTACCTCCCGTTCTAACTCTTACAGAAAAGCAAAGAGCCTCCCTCCTTTTCGCCCTATTTTTCTTCTTTTTCTCGCGCCCATTCCCAATCCAATCTATATCTTCTCTTTCTTTTCTCTTTCAGACTACCTCAGATTTCCAACTGTTTTCTCGTCTCAAGCAACCACTTTACTATTCCCCTACTCAATTTGGCGGAAACGCTTTTTGTTTTACTGGATACTAACGAGGGGGGAAGAACGATCTTTGAGAATTGACGAGTTCAAAAAAATAATGAGTCCTTTGAAACTATAATCGATAAAGCATCGTCGCTTTCATAATTAATTAATTAGTTTAATTTAAAATTTTATCAACGAGGCACAGTGTTGTGTTGCGATTAAAGGGTTGGACTTTCCATTTATTTAAAGGAATTTGCTACGTCCATTTTTATCCCCACTATTTGCATACTAATTAGAAGCAACTCAACTTCAAGGGATCTAAATTGCAAGAGGACATGTTGTCACAAGGCATAACTCTGTCCAAGTTAGAGAACGTGTCCTACAGGTATGCTATTCTCTTTCGTGCTAATCCGATAATTTATGGTCGTTGACTCATATTTACACAAGACCTGCGTTTCTACATGTGCACTCCCTCTGTAAAATGACCTAAAGTAACGATCCATCAAGAGAAGTTCAACGCTCGCGCTTTATCTTCTTTTCAGCTTTTTGTTTATCCAAGGATCAATAAGCATGTTTTCCTGTGACGCGAAGGCCGTCGCCCATTTCGTTCTACCGTACTAAAGGTAGAATCTACCAGACCTTCATTGTCAGGATAAGGGGGCGTGGATGCTCGATGCCAAGACACACAACGTTTAATGAGAAACCCCTGAAATCGCTGACTAGTGAAAATAAATCGCGAAAACAAGATGAAAAGTAGACCCCCAGACGAAAAAAACCCGCCTAATGTACAAGGGAATCAATCATGTCCTCTGATTAATGGTTCGCTCCAACAAAGAATACAATTTTTTACTTACATATTGAGATTGAATTCTAATTCGATTAAAATCAGATTCTTAGTTAAAAGCCAAAAAGAAAAGATTTATAAATAATTTTTCTAGAGGCAGTAGTTTTCATTTTAGAGGGATTTCTAGATTGCGTAGCAGTGCTGACTTAGTGAAGGGAGGGGGGAGATTAGTTAGGGCTACACCGAACCAACGCGACCGATCTCAAACGCAAACTTAAAACCTCTATAAAATCCAAAACGTGAACTTTGAAATTTTTTCAAACAAGTGGGTTTTGTTCTTTGCTTTGCAGTGAATCAATCCATGCTATCAAAGACTTCTTTTATCTCACAAAATATAATCTTTAATTCCGAGGAGGCATTCCTTGATATTTAAATGATCGTCAATTGGATTGCATAATGACCCCCTCTACATCTGTTCAGTGAAACGAGAGTTATAAGAGAATTGAGACGATAGAAAGAGGACTTTAAGGAAGAGCAGAAATATCGTCGCCTTTGGAATTTAACGAGGGACCAAGGTATCGTTCGACCTCGGAGGTCGACTTTCGAGCACTCTCAAACGGCCCGTCAATTTCCGTGCTCGTTAGGGGTATTTATTCTCGCTTGGTCCTCCCTCAACCCCTTTCAAACTTTTCCTGTTCGATCTAATTCACCCAGACCTCTTTCGTCATTCTCGGTTAGTGGATTGATTTTAATTATTTCACTCTTCCTTCCTTTCATTTTTACTTCCTGTCTTTTCTTTTTATTTTATATTTTATCTTTCCTCTTCTAGTACATTTCACTAATCTTTTGTAAATTTCTCTTAATAAAAGATTTGACGTCTGAAGTATACCCAAGCGAAGAACAAGAATCTTAAAAAAGGCAGATGACGTTATTAATGTCTTGTGCAAGAAAGTTGTCTTCTTGGAGGAATACTGATTTAAGAGACGGATAATCGAACTAGAAGTGACCTATCCTTTTTTTGACGAGCTTATTAATGAGCGACGATGTTCGGAATATAACGGACAAACGAGTGTTTGCTCAACAAGCTTCATGATCAGTGTTGGGTGAAGAACTCGTTAGTGAGAACTCGAGAAATTATTAAAAAAAGAAAAAAGGAAATCCTTTTTACTTTTCAGCAAGCTTACGACAGGTAGACAATTTTAATTGTCTACTTGAAACTTCGACATTTAGTTTCAATGCACGAATATTATATTTTTCTTAAAATATAAAGCTTTATAAGTCATATTCGATAATAGCTCAGCTTTACACCAGGGCAAATAGATATTCTAAATATATCAAAAATTGATTTTGGATTGATCCAAATGAAAAGCTGTTATTAAATCTTTGTACTGGTAGTAGATTTTTTTAGAGAAATTTCAAGATTGCGTGGCAGTGCTACGTACTAGAGTTGTTGGAAAAAGCCACGCCCCGCGTCAATTAGCACCATGAGCGAAGGCCATATTAGCTGACCCTGAGCCTAAACTTCAAACCTCCATAAAATTCGAACTTTGAAAATTCTAAAAACGTAGGATTTATTCTTCGCTACACGGAGAATATATTCTCTATATGAAAGGAGGAAAAATTATTTGTAATTCTTCTCGTAATAGACGGAACTAAGATATCTGATCTACAAATGTTCAAATGCCACAAATATAACATATTTCAAACAAACGAATGCTTTTATACATGTTCAGAATAGTCGGCTCAGATATTCAACCAGTGACACGAACTTGAAGGTTGGATGCACGAAAGGGTTTCGAGGGTAGGCAGGACTGGTTTGGAGGATCAGGAAGCATGATTTCACGGCAGGGTGGTTGGGTGAGTGTCATGCCAGGGGATGTTGGGAGGCTTCATGTATCATGTATGGCAATGGAGTACGGAGAACGTGGTAGTGTGGTAGGGTGGAGGGCAGAAACGAGAAAGGGCGTCTCCGTAATGTGGCAGGGAACATTCAACTTGAAAACAGATGTCACTTCCGGAACAAACATCACATCCGGAAGAAAGATTGAATTGTATTATTTCAAACTTGTCAACTCCAATGACTTGGAACTCTTAAAGTCAGTTTTAATGACGAGATTTAAGGGGAATTTTAGAAGTAAAACCATCCTCTCTCCTGACTCTTTTCTTTATTCAAGATCCGGTAAAAATCTTTCTCAAACCCGGCCAAAATGTTATGAAGCGCGACGAATCGCCAACGTTTTTCAGTTCACTTGCTAGGTAGAGGATAGACTATGGATTGTAAAATAAAGATAGTGAACGCAACATACAAGCTGCACTGGCCATTAAATTAACACGGTCATTGACTCTCTTGTCAACTGCAAACAACTTGACAGTTGGCAGCGAAGAAGCCAGAATTCCAGATTAAGCTCGAGGACTCGACCTCTCAAATTAAATTTTCCACAAGTCTCAAGGGTTTTTGAACACGAAACCCAAGAAATTTTAATTTCATTAAAAATTCCGAAAGACCACTAGAATCGCAAGTTTATATTAGGATATTAAAAGTTGTTACCAAAAGGAGGTAAAATGTTTGAGAACCAATAACTAATATATCCGACTCGTTTTGATAAAAGAGTGATGAAATTGGCTACTAAGTTCAAGTTCCCCAAGAGTTCGATTCTGAACTTGGAAAAGGCGTGAGATCAAAAGGTGAAAAATTTGTCACGCCCAGAGCAAACTCAACTCGTTTCTAAGATATGAAACGACTGACCGATCCCGAATAGCAAAGGGTTCGTAGAAATTTAAGAAGGGAGGGGAATCTCATTGCATCGAATTGAAAACGCGGCAAGTTACTCTCCGAGTGTAACTTAGTTTCTTCGGTGGGAATTCACGACTTTTGCAGGGATCGCCGTCGACCTCGCGAACTCCTCGAACCGAGTATAACGAGTAGTCTGAAAGTCGAGGCCGTGTGTCCTCGTTAGAACTTTCGAGCGATTAGTCACAAGTATGAATCGGTTACTTAGGTTACCTCCAAGTTTACGCCAAGTTAACTCCAAGTCGCGTCTTCACCATTCCAGGGGAATCTTTGGGCTGGTCTTAAGATTTAGGGATGATAGAAATGGGAAGGTGTTGCAAAGATTGAATTCCTTCCAAGTTTTAAAATTAAATTTAATACTTATTTTATAGTTTCAATCGAGATATTGGAGTTCAAATATATCGAAAAACGGATTGGGCATTAAAAAGAAAGAAGTAATATACTTTAGTAGATTTTTTTGAAGGAAGTAGCTTTCCTTCTAGAGAGATTTTCAAGATTGCGGGACAGTGCTTGACTGGCGAAGAGCGAAGGGTACGCTCACATCAACACGGCCGATCTCGAACAGAAACTTAAAGCCTTCAATGAAACCCGAACTGCTTAATTTCAGAAAATTAAAAATAATAGGCCTTACTGATTTTTCCATGGTTAATTTTCTTCCCTACGCAGTATTTTCCTATCTACTAATCATAATAAATAAAAAATATATTTGTAACTCTTTCTCTCTATCTAGTTTTACTTAAACAGTTTCGACATCCTGCGTTAATACGAAAAGAATTCATCAGGATCCATTGACGACGGAGTGGTCGATTTCAATTTTCGGAAGCAATTACTCAAGTGCACCAGCGCGCAATCGGTGTTTTGGCTTTGACCTTTGTATTCTGGTTCGAATGGTGGCGTGCCTGCTTGAACAGGAATCTGTATCGGTGAATCGATCCCTCAACGTGGCTTTATATTCGCCATCGGCGAGTGCGACAACAAAACCATCCCTTGGTGGGGTTAAAAAGGGGTTGGTGGGTCGGGGAGGTAGTGGCGCGAATCTGCAGTTCTGGGCGTCGCGTAACAGGCCATTACTGTCGTTGCGCGCCACGGGGGCTGGCAATTTGCGATACAATTTAAAGAAGGTCGCCGAGAGAGCCCACCCTGCCTACTTTATATTTCGAGTTTGTAATGGCGAAACTTTCCTAACGACCCATCCCTTTGAATTATGCACGACGCGGAGCCGGCGAAAATTTTATACTACGTGACCGACCCTGATTGCTCCTGTGTTGTCTCGCTTTGGATACGTCGCCCCTGATGGTGCAATAATCTACCCAAGTAAAAGAAATGAACAGTTGTGTATTGGGATTTCACTTTTCTGTCGTAAATTGGCGAATGATTCAATGACAAGATAAATAGAGAAAGTGATTTTAAATTCAGAACTGATTGTATCTTCATTTTTAAAATGTTTGGAAAGTCAACGGTTCGGATTTTATGAAGGTTTTAAGTGTCCTTTCGATATCGGTTAAGTGAAGACGGGCTGGACCTTCCCCCTCCACTCGGAGTATTCAGAACTGGTGTGCAATATTAGAATCCCTTTAGAAAGAGAACTACAGCCCCTATGACAATTTTTTAAAAGACTCTTTTTCTCGATTTTTAATCTAGAATTGAGTTTTGAAGTCAAACCTACATTTTAGATAAAAATTGGTCTACAAGAGGTTTTAATTGATAATGTTTTGACTGATTTTGTTAGTGAGTCTGGTTTTTACCGCCGAGGAGGTGATTATTCGTCGACGTGATGTTGAATTGAGTGACGAGCGCTTTGGGAGAGGGTTGTCGCTGGTCAATGTTCGCTCTTGTGAGCAGAAGAGCGAACTTCAAAAGCCACCAGTTTCCATACGAATGTAAGCCACTCTCTAAAGGTACACAGGCAGTGCGAAGGTACCTCCGCAGACATTCATGATCAAAGATGTCACGAGGCAAAAGGGCAAAGGGATAGAAAGAGAGAAAGAGAAAGATAGAGATGGGCAGATTGGGATGGAGACCTCCTACTTGAAAAGAGGAAACGCCGGATAATCATTTCTCTACCGACAGCACCCAGAAGAGGAAATAATGCGGGAGAAAAAAGATGGGTGAAAAACCCAGTGATGCGTTTTCCCTTTCGATGATGTCTTCCTCGAGACGGATTTTCTCGATAGGCAAAGAAGAGTTTCCCCCCATTTTTGACTCGTGCCATTATATGTTTTCTCACCGATCGATTTTCGTATGCGGGAATCCGGTGAAATTTTGTTAGAGTATTGGAAACAGGATCCAGGCTTTTTGTGTTCCTCTTATTGATCCAATTTTTAATAGGTTTTAGAGTAAACGTTTCAGGATGGGTGAGGTTAGGTTGAGTTAGGAAAAAAAACATTTATTGTAAGAGAGGGGGGTTGGCTAGGTTCCAAGCTCTTTTTTTGCTGCTTTGAAAACCGTGATCGTTATTCTTAATGAAGAAACGGTTCAAGGGTTCAAAGGAGGAGCCAATTATAATTCCGGATTAAGGTTTATGTCCAGAGCAATTTCGTGATGTTCTCATGATGAGAATGACTATAACGATAAAGACGTTACTGAAGCGTCTTTGCGATGGTGTCTTTATTGCAAAGGAATGATAGCCAACTGAAATTAGGCGATTCCAAATGATTGACACTCAGGGCGAAACAGTCATAAATGTTGATTCTCTTTGATAGCTCTAGGATCTAAATCGACGTGGAGTCGTTATATCAAAGGAATTAATGAGGGTGGAAGATAAAACTGATGAAACCGACAAAATTGGAAAAAATGGGAATTTGAAATGTCTAAAAAAAAAAAAAAAAAAACTTCAGACAATTGTTCACAGGGGTCTTATTGCCTCCAGTTGCATTATAGAACCTTGTGAAATTGAACGTAGAAGCTAATTAACCGACGATACAGCACCATATAATCTGGCTCACCCTAGACGCCCCAATGGGTGGGAGTTTACAACGAGAGAACCGCAGTTTTGTAACCGCAAACCCCAATGGAAAAGCTGCTATCTGCTTGCCGTTTCTAGCGTTAAGGATCCAAATGTATACGCTACGTGCACTTGATCCGTTTCCGGTTGCGGTCGCTGAGTTCGGGAGTCGAGAGGGTGGGTTTTAAAGAGGGAGATAAGAACCGACTATGGAATCTACTTTCTAGCTGAATCAGAAAGTGCAAAGAGAAATGTTCCCATATTATTTTTTTATCTTTTTATAATGCGGATACTTTTATATTTTTGCGGCATTTTCGCAGTTTAATATCGTGCCGTCTTAAACTTTTATTAGACTATTTTAAGTGTAAGAATTTTAAACTCGTCTGAACTAGTTCTGAACTACTAAGAAGAGGTTGGGAACTAATTTTAAATTGTCTGAAATTGTTTCGAAGCATTTTTTAAAAATCATTATTGATACAGTCGACCCAATCCAAACCAATGAAACTCGCTATTAACTAATCAAGGTAATTATCGAACACGCCTTTTGGTAACATGTTCTTGGTAGTTTGAATCAGTTTAAACTGGTACTGAATTGTTTTAGACCAATATGTACTAATTCAAAATTCTTCCTAAATCAAAAGTCACTGTGAACCAAATCCGTTAGAATTAATTCTGTATCATTTTTAACTGTTCTATATTATTCCAAACATATTTCCTACATTTTAGAATCGTCGAGAAGTTTTAGAATGCTTGTATTCCGACCTCAAAATATATAATTCAACAGTAGAGAAATTTTTGAAATATTCTCAAGCAACGAAATCAAGATAATCGTGCAAAGGCGAGATATGGGACTGGAAAAGGGACAAAGCCCACGACCCTGCGGCGCTATTGTTCGTCCCCGTACGATGGCGAATCCAATATGTATTGTTGTCGAAGACTCGAAGGCGCAAAGATTCGTCTCCCATCTTCTAAACTCACCCTCCACCTTTTCTCTCGTACCTAACTTTGTTCCAGGATTAGTGACGTCGCTACATAATTAATTTGTCCCCTGCATCGTCTAACCCCTGAGGTTGAGATACAGTACCCAAAAAACTAGCCATTACAAACATTATGAAAAGTACTTAAAAGAGAAAACTAGTTTCTGAGGTGTCCTCATATTCCTGGACCGTACTCTCTGCACCTACTATAATCCATATAATAAAGATTCGAAAAATAATTACACAATACTTTACGAAAAAAAATTTCATTTTAATCCAGCACGATTTTTATCTTAATTTTCTGTGAATGGACTGAGTAAGGGGGAGGGGGCGGATGATATGAGGAGAAAAATAATAAAGTGTCGACTTCACTCCATTCTTTCCGTTCTCGGGGTCCGGGTCCATTTGCCAGTTTATCTAATTGCAAATCCCCGCACGTTCAGTGTGCTTTTCTATCTCGCCCGCATTTTCAGCAGTCGTTTTTCGCTTTTCTCCACAGCCGACGAGCAAAAAGGACGAAGGGGGAAATCGGCGCGGAACATGTCTAAAAGTACGCTCCAAACAATCTCGACCTCGCAAGAAAAAAAATAATAACGTAACGCAGTAAGCGCTCCTGGCGATATATCTTTTCACAATTTTAATGGGACAAATTAACTTTTGTTTCAACGTACATGACAAATACTCCATTTTCAAAAATTCAATTTTAAAAAACTGTTCCTATTACTATTTCCAAATTATTAATTTCAATAATAATACCCTTTTGCTGACCGAACTGAAACCTTAGTAATAGAGCTTTGAACAAAATTTGTTCAGTGCGAAGAAAAGTTGGACTAAAAGCGGAAAAGCGAGTCGACAGTGGAATAAATATTCCTTTTACACGTCGCGAATGGAGGTAAGTCCACTGCGAAATGGTGGAAAAAATAATTACTCGAGTCGCTTGCCCACACAGCGGGTCGAATTT
>JAAAKG020157095.1:0-30077 GCA_010014905.2 Druon quercuslanigerum | reverse complement strand
TCCTTCTACTTCCATCCTAATAATAATAAAAATATAATATTATTATAAATTATTTAAAATTAATTTAATCTGGATACTATCAATAATAAATTCAATTTGAAATACTTTAAATTCATAACATTTTCTGAAAATTTGTCGCACTTTTAACAATATTGATGAATTATTAACTAAATAGGTTTCTTTTTATTAAGAAATAAATTTGGAAAGAAAATAATTAATTTTTAACCAAAAAAGAACAAATTTAAAAAAATATAGGATAGTCGTCAAAAAAAAGTCCAATTATTTAACAAAGTATTATGACCATCAAACCAAAATATATTAATTTTGATCAAACAGTTCTATTTTTCATAAAAAAAATGAAATTCATACCAAAAGAAATAAAGTTTTAAACTAAAAAGTGGAATTTTTCACTAAAAAATATCAAGTTTCTACTAAAAATGAAATAGTTAAAGTTTTAATTAAAAAACAAAAATGCTTAAGCAAAAATGTGATAGTTCAGGTTTTAATAAAAAAAAAATTGTTTTTTCAATCAATAATAATTAAATTAAATCAGAAAAAGTATGCATTTACAACAAAATAGTTTCATTTTTAACCTAAGAGATAAAATTCAATCTAAAATAGTGAATATTCAAAAACAAAAACGAATTTCTAACAGTTTGGCAGTTCAACTTTAAATCCAGTAGTTAAATTTTCAAATTATAGTATATAAATTTTTATGTAAAAAGAGTAAAGATAAATTTCCAACCAAGAGTATAATTTTCCAGTAGATAGTCATGGAATTTTCTAGAAAACAGCCAAATTTTCAACTAAGGAGATGAGTTTTGGGCTAAAATAATAAATCCGTTAACACAAAAAAGTTCAACAAAGTACTTGAAATTCTAAGAAAAGGGTTGAACTTTCAACTAGAAAAGAAAAAATTTGAAACAAGAATAGAATAGCTACATTTTTCACGACAAAAAAATATCAATTTTCATTTAAAAATGTAATATTTGATATTTCCACCAATAAATTTTTTTTTCTGAATCAGATACATGTGAATTCGACCAAGCAAGGCACATTTTTAACATTATAGTGGAATACTCAACGAAAAACAGAATATTTTTCAAGCAAATTGTTGAATTTTGTAGAACACAATAGTATTTGCAATCATAAGGTTATTATTTGAAAAATAAGTTAAATCCTAAAATTAATAGTTGAATTAAAAGAAAAATTATTTGAATATTCAACCAAAAAGGATGATTTTATATCAGAATTTGTTACATCAACCGAATAATAAAATTTTTAACCACGAAAGATCAATTCTCAACCCAACATACAAAAATAGACCATTCAACAAAAAAGAAATAGCTCATCAAAAACAAGTTAGATTTCCCTATTGGCATAAGGGTGGGCCAAAATAGTAGAATAGATGGAAAATAGACAATTTTTTGAGTAAAATTTAAATAATCGGGCAAAATGGCATAATTTTGGGGTAAATCAGCATAACGTTGAGACAAAGTGGCACAAGTTTGGGGTTGAGCAGCTTAATGTTGGGACAAAGTAGAATAAGTTAGGGGTAAATAAGCATAATGTTGGGACAAAATTGAATAAGGTTGGAGTAAATCAGCTTAATTTTGGGATCAAAGTAGCATAAGTTTGGGGTAAATCAGTTTTGTGTTGGGATCAAAGTGGCATAAGTTTGAGGTAAATCAGCTTAATGTTGGGGCAAAGTGGCATAAGGTTGGGGTAAATCAGCTTAATGTTGTGACAAACTGGTATAAGTTTAGGGTAAATCAGCTTAATGTTGGGGCAAATCCGCTTAATATTGGGAAAAAAGCATAAGTTTGCGGTAAATCAGCTTAATGTTGGGACAAAGTGGCATAAGGTTGAAGTAAAGAAACTTAAAGTTCTGACTAAGTAGTATAAGGTTGGGGCAACACAGCATAATATTGGGTAAAAGTAGCATAAGGTTAGGCTAAATTGGCATAAGCTTAGAGTAAGGTGGCTTAAGGTTCTGGAAAATGGTAAAATAGAAGGAAAATAAACAATATTATAAGAAGTTTTTTTTCAGGAGAATGACATAAGGCATTATGGCATAAGTTTGGGGTAAAGCAATCTAAGTTTTATTTAAAGAATTTGTCCAGATTTTTTTTTTTAGTAATATAAGTTTTCTGTAAGGAATTTAAAAAAATGGGGCAGAACGACTTAAGTTTGGGGTAAAGCAAAATAACCTTGGGGAAAAGTGTAATAAAGTTGGGGCGAAGCAGCACAAGGTTAGGATAAAGTGGCATAAGGTTAGAGCGAGGTGCCCTAAGGTTCTGGCAAACTGGTGAAGGGGGACGAAAATAAACAATATTTTCAGAAGTTTTTTTCAGGAAAATGGCATAAGGCATAATGACATAAGTTTGGGGTAAAGCAGCATAAAGTTAAGGAAAGATATCATCAGGTTGTGGCGAAGTGGCCTGAAATTCTGGCAAATTGGGAAAGTAATAGAATAAGAGAAAAGATTTTAGGAACTTTTTGGCAATATAAGTGCTATTTTAAGAAGTTTTAGTCACAGGAAAAAACGTCATAAGTTTAGGGTAAAGTAGGATACAGATGTATTAAAATTGAAAAGTGGAAGCAAAATAAACAATTTGTCCAGATTTTTTTTTGAGTAATATACGTTTTATGATAGGAATTTGAAATAATGGGCAGAACAGCGTAAGTTCGGGGTAAAGAAAAATAAAATTTGGGCAAAGTGGCATAATGTTGAGGCAAAAAAGCATAAAGTTGAGGCAAAGTGGCTCAAGAGAAAATGAAAAAATTGACTGAAAAATGAACAATATTTTCTAGTATTTCTCAGTAATACAAGTTTTATCATAAAAAAAATTGAAAGGATCAATGATTATGGAGATTTCTCTATTAAAATAAGAAATTCCAGAACTATGGAAGCGTATAATGTTCGGCGCCAGGAGGCAACTGCTATCTCGTCCGTTCACGACGTTCCAGATGTGCATGACATTCGTGACGTTGTCGAGTTGGACGAACATCCCAACCGCATCGTTGAACAGGAAAACATTGTGGTTTACTGCAGCACACCCTGCACTATAATATCACATGTTTGTTATCACTGAAACGTCGACCATATTGTTAAGCAGATCGTCTCATCAATGTTGATGCAAAAGTGACTTCGAAGCGATCGAAAAATTTTTTATTATTATTATTATCATAACATGAAGCCGAATCGATTATACCATTAAACAAAATCCCTTTGGGGATAAGCATTGCTCGTTCGGTTCTAGCCTCGTTATACTACCGGGGATCAAGGGATTTACAGGGTAAGGGCAAGTAAGTGATGTATACAGCAAGGGATCAATTTGATCTTATTCATAGAGCACACTCGTTCTGCAAGGCCGCTCTGACATGGATCGCTGATCCATGTCTTGAGCAATCAGCCCAGGTGGAGAGTTTCACAAAAATATCAAGATCTGATAAATAATAGTGATTTGCAATTTTTATGGGACTTGTAAAGAACTTGCAAGGAAGAACATTACCTGGCATGTGTTATTATTGCATTTTATAAGCTTTTAGTTTATTATTTCACATTGGATTCATTTAGGTTCCGATTTCTTGAATTGGAATGTAGCGAAAATAGTACATAAAAAATAAAAATATTTCACTAAATTAAAAATAAATTAAACTTTATTCCTAAAAATTGAAATTGAAAAAAAAAAGAATTTAAAATTGGTGACATCTTCTGTTGAAGAAATTTAATATTGAGAAGTCTTGACTGAAAATACTCACAATTAAATTTTCAAAATTAAATCTAAGAAATTTAGCAATTCAAAAACATGATCTAGAATTACATGCACTTAAAATATAGATATTTAAAATTGCTTAATTCTCAATTCAATTTTTCAAAATTCAAGACTTTTAAATTTGACCTTTTCTAATTCGTACAACATTGAAATGTAAATATATAAGATTAAAAAGTTTTTAATTTTATAAATTCACAATTAAAAAATTGCGTAAGTTTTTTTTCATTGAAAATTCTGTAATTTTGATGAATTATTTCGAAATTTAACGATTTCGAATATTTATAATTAAAAACTCGTAGAATTCGATCCTAATACGAATTAAACAATTTCAAATTACGAATTTTTATGGAAAAATTATAAACTGTAAATGGTTATAATTAAAGTATTTTTAATCAAAGATCTCCATTTTGTACATATTTAAGTTGCTCGTGGATCTTTAAAATTCGCCAGCATTTAATTTTTTTAATTTACAATTAAAAATTATTCAATTTTTAAGTTTAAGAACCAAAAATTTTGTAAATTAATGATTTTTATTTTAAAATTTACTACTTAAGAAAGACTTAGAATAAAATTTTGTTTACAAAATCATAAAAAAAACCTCAGAATTAAAGAATTCAAGAATTTTGATTTATTCGTCTTATATAATTGAAATTTTTATTTCTTAAAAATTTCAAATCCTTTAATTAAAAATCTTTCAAAGCGAATTTAATTCTTATCCTTAAAATCAATGAAACAATCTCAACTTACCAATTTTTATTCATACAATTTTATAATTAAAAAATTTTGAACTACAAGCATCAGATCGGGCCCAGATCGGGAATCCTAGTCGGGGCCAGATCGCAGATGAAACACACGTCCAGACCGGGGCCAGGTCGGGATTCCGGATCCGGAAACTGCAAAATTTAATTATACTTTTGAGAAACGTAGAATTATTGTGAATGGTATAAGTTTTAAGAAAAAGGGTTTCTTTTTTATTTAAAAAACGGGTAATAACCAGAAATATTTTATTTAAAAATTTTCACAAAATCAGTTGTAACTTAAAAAACGATAATCATCGGAAAATGACACATAATTTACAATTTAATACCATTTTTCTGTAAAAAAATTTAATTTTTCGTCAATTTCTCACAAAAATTGAGCTAGCATTTATTAGGATCGTTTTAACAAGTTTTAAAAAGAAATGCAAATTTTTGAATGAAATCTTTCTGGTTATTTTAAATATTATTAGCAGAATATTCATTTAATTAATTTTAATTAGGATTCATTAATTTCGACCTAATGGAAATTTTGTATTTATTTTATATTTTAATAAGTTTTTAAACAAAACAAAAATTATTCAGGATTAACATTTTTGAATTGCTTTTTGAAATTAATAATTTTTCAAGAGCACTAAATTTGAACCTGATCAAATTTTTTTTATCTTTTGAAAATGCCCTGGAATCCTTGATGATAACTAAAAATTTGTTTAAATCCTTAAGATCTATAAAAAATTCCTTGGAGTCTTTTAAAATATCATTAAATCTATCAAATTCTAAAAAATCTTAAGAAATACATTAGTATATTTCAAAATTATAAATTATTTGGAATCCCTTGAAATATGAAAAAACTCTTTGGAATCTTTGAAAATACCTTTAAACATTCAAAATAATATAAAATTTATTACCCTATACGATTTTGCTGGATTTCTTAAAATCATTATATCTTTGGAAATTTCTTTAAATATTTTTTCTCTCTTGAAAAGACATAAAAAATGTTTAAAATATTAAGAATTTCTTAAAATCTTCTTAGATATCCTAAAATATAAAAAAATGTTGTCTTTGGAAATACTTAGAATCAATTAAAAATTTATTTTAGTCTTTTAAAAAATCCTAAAATCTATGAAATTTCTTAAAATATTTCGGAATGCCTGGATAAAGGTGAAAATTTCTTTACATCTTTAAAACCCTTGAAATATTTTAATATATTCTAAAATAATTATAATTCTTTAAAACTCCTAAAAATTATCGCAATCCATTGAAAATATCTTAAAATTTTACGAAATACACTAAAATCGTGTAAATTCTTAAATCTAGAGGTCATATAAAATTCTTTCAAATCTTCCGAAATTCTTTGAAACAGTAGAAAATTTGATTAAATTTTTTAAAATCGTTCAATTATTTCTAAAATTCCCTAATTTTATTTTATATGTTGAAAATTCATCAAAGTCCTTTGATGTACTATATAATTTTTGCAATTATATAAAGTCTTTTAAAATACCTTGAAGCTTTTATTTTATTTTTTTCTTTATCTTTAAAATCCCTCAAAATTTCTTCAAATACAATTATTATTTAACGTCTTTGAAATCCTTTAAAATTTTTCAATTTTTATAAATAAATTCTTTCAAATCTTTTTGAATTAAAACCGCAATTAATTTTTTTCAATTTCAAAAATTTTATTCAAAATTTCCCTGTAATCTTTTGAAATACTAAGAAATCTTTTAAATTGCTTAAAATCTGATTATACTCTTGAAATCTAATCAAAATTAATTGAAATCTTTTGAAGTATCCTAACATCCATAAAATTCTTTACAAATTTTCTAAAATTCTCTAAAACCACATCAAGTTTTTGTTAAATTCCTTTAAATTATTAAAACACTTGTAAATTTCTTCAAATTCTTGCAAAATAATAAAAACTTCTTGGGATCTTTTGAAATACACGGAAATCTTTAAAATTCTTTGAATTTTCCTCAAATTTTTAAAACACATGGGAAATTTGGTGAAATCTTTTAGAATATTCTTAGGCCTTAAATTTGAATTTGATGAAATTGCTGAAAATCATTAAAATGCTCTTAAATTTCTTACCTTGACATTATTTTATGCTCTTGAAAATTTTTTGGAATCGTTTAAAATATCGTAAAGTCTATAAAAATCTTTATAAATACCTCAAACTAGTTAAAAATCTGTTTGAATAATACCTAAAAAGGTTTGAAACCCTCTTTAAATTTTAAAACCCCTTTTAAAATGCTCTAATTCTAGAGAGCTATTTAATTAAAATACATGTAATTATGATGAAATCTTCCGGAATTTTTCAAAATATTTTAAATTTTGTCAAAGAAATCATTTTAGTTTTTTAAAATATCTTCATATATTTAAAATCCTTTAAAATCCCCTTGAATTCTTAAAATCTACTAAAAATCCCTTGGAATCTTCAAGCATATTGCAAAATATATAAAATTCTTTAAAATATCTGAAAAATACTTCGAAATTTGTAAAACTCTCTTCAAATCTTTAAAATACTTTAAACGCCTCAATTCTTTAAAAAAATGATTTGAAATCGATCAAAATAGTACCCAATCTCTTGGAATCCATAAATCTATTGAAGCTTTGGAATTTCTTTAAAAAGTTGATAATTTAGAGAAATATCTTTGGAATCTTCCAAAATATCCATGAATTCTAAAAGTCGACTAAAAATTTCTTGAGAATGCATCTTAAATATTCTTAAATAAAAAAAAAGATTTAACTATATGAAATGTTTTGAAATATTAAAAAAATTCTTAACATCTTCGAAATTCTTTAAAATACAAAATTGTTAGGTAAATTATTTTATAAATTTTAAAATATGATACAATCACTGCAAATCTTTGGAAATATTCTAAAATCTTTAAAATCCTTTAAAATCTCTTCAAATTAATTTAATCTTTGAAAAATTTCTTAAAATCTTTCAAAGTTAAAATTTATTAAAATTCACAAAATCTGTTGAAAATTCCGTCGAATCTTTGAAAATGTACTTAAATCCTTGAGGTCATAAAAAATTCTTTCCAGATTCTCAAAAAGTGCATAAAATTTTCTTTGCATTCCATAAAATCATTTAAGTCCTTGGAAATTCTTAAAAAGCTTTTCAATCTTTTAAAAATTTCTTGGGATTGTTGCAAATACCCTAAAATATTTTGAATAATATCAAATTTTTTTAAGATTTTACAAATTCTTAAAATCTTTTAAATATTCTTTAAATTCTGTTAAAATATCGCAAAATCTATCAAAGAATTTAATTTAAATTCCTGCAATTGATAAAAATAAAATTGACGAATTTTTTTAAAATACCCATAAATCTTTGAAATATTAGAAAATACCTTTAAGTTCTTAAAATCTAATAAAATTTCTGTGATATCTTTTGATTAACCTTGAATGTCCTATACAATTTTTTCAAACCTTCCTAAACTTTTTCCAAACGCATGTAATTTTATTGAATTTTTTTTAATTATTAAAATCCTTGAGAATTTCTTTAAATTTATGAAACGTATAGGAAATTGCTTACAATCTTTTGAAATAGCTCAAAATCTTTAAAAACCCTTGAAATAAGTTTAAATTCTTTAAATCTATCGAAAATTCCGTGGAATCTTTTAGAATATCCTTAAGCCTTGAGCTTGAATTTTTTTTGAAAATTCCCTGCAATCCTTGGAAATGCTCTAAAATATTTTAAATCGCATGAACTCTTTTTGAATACTTTGAAATGTTTTAAATATTTAGAATTTCTTGAAATTTCCAAAAATATCCTGAAATATAACAAATTTTGTAAGATCTTTGGAAATACATAGAATCAATTAAAAATTTATTTCAGTCTTTTAAAATATCCTAAAATCTATCAAATTTCTTAAAATCTTCCGGAATACCTGGATAATGGTGAAAATTTCTCTGCATCTTTAAAACCCTTAAAGGATTATAAATATTTTATTTATAATCCTTTAAAATTACTTAAAATTCTCGCAATTTATTTAAACTTTCTTATAATGCTTCAAAATACACTTAAATCTTGTAAATTCATACATTTTGAAGGTCGTATAGAAATCTTTCAAATCTTTAGAAATTCTTTGAAACAGCAGAAAATATAATTGAATTTCCTAAAATTGTTCAATTTTTTATAAAATTCTCTAATTTTATTTTGCGTATTGAAAATTCTAAAAAACCCTTTGATGTACTATATAATTTTTGCAATTCTATAAAAACTTTTGAAATACCTTGAAGTTTTTATTTTTTTTATACCTAAAATTTCTCAAAATTTCTTCAAATACAAATATTATTTTACGTCTTTGAAACCTCAATTAATTTTGTTCAATTTTTTAAAAAATTTGTGAAAAATTTCGTGGAATCTTTTAAAATATTTAGAAATCTTTTGAATTGCTTGAAATCTGTTTAAATTCTTGAAATCTTTTCGAAATTTATTGGAATCTTTTAAAGTGTCCTAGCAATTAGAATATCCTTAGGCCATAAATTTTAATTTGATTAAATTCTTTAAAATCATTAAACTGCTCTGAAATTTCCTTATTTTTCTTATTTGTGAAAAATGCTTCAAACAAGGTTGTGAATTACCTTGACATTATTTAAAGCTCTTGTAATTTTTTTGCAATCTTTTAAAATATCGCAAAGTCTATAAAAATCTTTGAAAATACCTCAAACTATTTGGAAATCTGTTTAAATAATACTTAAAAATGCTTAAAACCCCCTTAAAATTTTAAAAACTCTTTTAAAATGCCTTACTTCTAGAGAGTTATTTATTCAAAATCCAAGAAACTATGATAAAATCTTCCGAAATCTGTCAATATACCTCAAATTTTGTGAAAGAACTCGTTGCAATTTTTCAAAATATCTTCATATTTCTTTAAATCCTTTAATATCGCCTTAAATTCTTGTAATCTGCTGAAAATCCCTTGAAATCTTCAAGCATATTGTAAATTCTATAAAATTCTTTAAAATATCTGAAAATACCTTAAAATTTTTGAAACTCTCTTCAAATCTTTTAAATAATTTAAATTCTTCAATTCTTAAAAAGAAATTATTTGAAATCGACAAAAATAATACCCAATCTCTTGGATTCCACAAATCTATTAAAGTTTTTAAAATCCCTTAAAAATTTGATAATTTAGAGAAAATTTTTTGGAATCTTCTAAAATATCCATGAATATTGTAAATCCTATGAATTGCCCTGGAATTCTTAAAATATACTAAAAATGTCTTAAATTCTTCTTAAATATTCATAAATAAAAAAAAGATTTAAATATAGGAAATTTGTTGAAATATTAAAAAATTCTTTAAATCTTCGAAATTCTTTAAAATCCATAAATTGTTTAAATAAATTATTTGCTATTTATTAAAATATAATACAATCACTGTATATCCTTTTAAATATCCTAAAATATTTTAAATCTTTTGAAATCTTTTAAAATTAATTAAATCTTTGGAAAATTTCTTAAAACCTCTTAAGTAGTCTTGAGTCTGAAAAATACTTTGAAATTTGTTTCAAATTCTTAAAATATAATAAAAATGCCGTGGAATCTTTGAAAATGTACTTAAATCCTTAAGGTCATATAAAATTCTTTCCAGATTCTCAAAAACAGCATGACATTTTGTTCGCATTCCTTAAAATAATTTAAATCCCTGGAGATTCTTTAAAAGCTTTTCAATCTTTTAAAAATTTCTTGGAATTGTTGCAAAAATCCTAAAATATTTTAAATATTTTCAAATCTTTTTAAGATTCTACAGATGTTTGAAATCTATTAAAAAATCTTTAAATTCTGTTAAAATTTCCCAAAATCTATCAAAGAATTTAATTTAAATTCCTGCAATTAATAAAAATAAAACCGACGAAATTTTTCAAAATACCCTTAAATCTTTAAAATATTAAAAAATACTTTCAAGTTCTTGAAACTATTAAAAATTCTTTGGAATCGTTTAAGGAACTTTGAATGTCCTATAAAGTTTTTTACAAATATTCCCAAACTCTTTCCAAATGCATGTATTATTTTTGAATTTTTTTAAATTATCAAAATCCTTGGAAATTTCTTTAAATTCTTGAAGAGTATAGAAAATTGTTTTTAATGTGATTAAATAGCTTGAAATCTTGAAAAACCCTTGAAATCTGTTACAATTGTTTAAATCTATCAAAAATTCTATGGAATCTTTCCAAATATCCTCAAGCCTTGAGCCTGAAATTTTTTTGAAAATTCCTTGGAATTCTTGGAAATGCTCTACAATATTTTAAATATCATTAATTCTTTTAAAATACTTTGAAATCTTTAAAATTCTTTAACGTTTTTCTGATATTAAGTTTCTGATCTTCATGTTCTACATTTTTTCGACAATTTTCTATATTTGCACCAATGTTATTAACAGGTAATTTATTAAAATTAAATTGTAGAAATTTTTTAAACCTAATATAAATACCTCGAAATCTTTTTTAATACTTAACCAAATTTTAGAACTCCTTGAAACTCGTACAAATTGTTTAAATCTATTAAAAAATCTTTAGAATCTTTTAAAGTATCCTGAAATCTTTAAATTCAATCGAAATTCCTTTATGTTTTTTTTAAATCTTTCGAAATTCTTAAAGACCAGGTAAAAATTGGGCTGGATTGCCTAAAATCATTCGAATCCTTGTACATTTTTTTAACAATTGATTTTTGTTTAAAAATCGTTTGGAATCGTTCACCAACAAATATTTAAAATGCTTTGAGTTATTTTGATATTTCTTATAATATTCGAAACATCTAATAAAAATTCTTGGGACACATTTTAAATATAAAAAATCTATGAAATTTTTAATAATTTTTGATATTACCTTAAAGTACTTGAAACAATTTTATAACATTTAAAATCCTTTAAATTTCCCTGTTCATGAGAAAAAATAAACTAAGAGACTTTTAATTTAAATAAATGATAAAAAAGTTTGAAACTTTATTATTTTGCAATATTAAAAGATAGCAAAAATTAATGCAGGAATTTTTGGTGTCCAGGAAAAATCACGAAATAACAGTAAATTTATTTTTAACCCAATTTTTTAACCAATTTTATCCCTTAGATTTTTAAAAAAAATTTCATCTCACATGAAGCCTTATTGTACTTTGAAAAATAATCTTACTATCTTTTCTTTTTTCTGAAATATTATTTACAAATTCAAAATAATTTTAATTTTAGCTTTCTATAAATTTTAAATTTAATTGTAAGCTTCTTCAATTATAATATTCTTACTAGTTCACATGCGTGGTTATAAATATTAACTTATTTCTATTCAAGAAATTTTTCACTTTTAAGGATAGTTTTTAAGCATGAATTTTCATTTAAAAAAATGTTGAAATACAGTTTTCAAAATTATTTTTTTTAAATTCAGTTTTTTTTAATTGAGAGGGATTGAAATAGAAATTGTTGGATCAGAAAAATTGTGTAATCAGAAAAAAGGACGATTATTTAATTTGTAGCAATATTTGACTGTTCATATCAAACGAGCAACTAAAATCAAATATTAAAAACTTGACATTTTAAAATAGATATCGTTGAATTATTAAATATTTTGAAGCGCTAAAAACTTTCAGCGTTACAATTTTAACTGTTTTATTTTGAAAATTTTTAAATTGTAATTGAAATTATTCACTCTTGATGTATCAATAGCAATTTAACACTTAGTAATTCAGAAAAGGTTCAAAATTAATGTAAATTTTAAAATGATTTCAAATAATTCCAAAAAAATTTATATTTTTTCAGGTTCGGAACAAAAAATTTCGAAGCTCTCTTTAAGAATTGTGAAAGGTTTTATAAGAATAAAATTTTATTCTTACGATTCCTAGAAAAACTGAAAAGCAATTTTCATTTTTAAAAATTAATTAAATTCTTAAAATTAATTAATTAATATTTGAAAAGGTTTTGAAAGATTTTCGAAATTGTAAGAAAGAATGTGAGGCATTTACAGGCAATTTTTTTAATTTTGCAGACTGTTAAAAAAATTTACGAGAAATTTGAATAAGTTAAAAACATATTTATAAGTTTTAAAAATATTTTAAAACACTTAAAACAAAGTGTAGCTTTTGGAACATTTTAAAATAAAATTTAAAAACTATTTAAGTGTTCAGTAATGATTTAACATAATAAACATTTTTGGTTTATGTTTCTAAAAAGATTTAGTGTTCTTTTTTACTTTCAAAACATAATTTTAAGAAAATATTTTTAATTATTTCAAAAATTGAAAACTTCTAAATAATTATTGATTTAAAGCTAATTATAATAAAAATAATTTATCTTCTCATTAAAAAAATTAACGTTTCTAGCTTAAAATTATATAATTAAAAATATTTAACAAATTGTAAATTCACTGAACTGCATCACCTTCGAACTTTACAATTTTTTGATAAGATTTGAAATTGTTGTATTGAAAAGTGGTAATACCTGCCTTTTTATAAATCTAAATTATTGAACGGTTAAAAAATATTTGTTTGAATTTGTTTAAAAATTTTCTAAGTTTTGATAGTGTGAAAGTCTTTAGAGCTCAGTATCTATTGTTTTAAATTGAAAAATTTTCAGCTGCAAGACTTCGAATTTTTTAATTTTGCTGAACGTGAACAATTCTGACGAAAAGAAACCGGCATATGACCGGAATTTTTTCGTTAGATTTGAACGGACATGTTGATATTAAAAATAAAAATTTTCGAGTTTTAACTTCTATGATGGGTCGCAGTTTCCTTGCAAGTTCATATTCATAATGACAATTTCTCAAATAAGTTAAATTATTTGTAGACAAACTAGTAAGCATCATATCACTTTTTATTACCATTATGGTTTCAAATACAGATTCATAACATTTCGTATTCAAAATACTCATTTTTCTGCTAAAACTTTTTAAAGATTGTTATAACAATGTAAAATTTCAGTATTTTGATATGAATTTGGAATCCCTGAAAATATATGATAGAATCCCCTAAAATCTCCAAAGAAATCCTAAACTGCTAAACAGTTCTTTAAAATCGCTTTAACTTTGAAAATCTTTATAAAAACTCCGTTTGCATTTTTCAAATCAGAATTTCTTCCAGTCTTATTCATTTTTGCTACATCCAGAAGCTAGACTAAGAATGAACTTTGACAAAAAGAGCAAAGAATAGTAACTTCATTTGACAATACAGTTCTCAAGTTTCGTATACAGTTATACACAAACAAGGGAAGTAGTCTCCATGCCATTCTTACAGAATCGTCCCTGAATACGTTCGCGAGGAACGAAGTTTGTTCTAATCTCGTTGGTCCCGCATTATACCCTACCCGGTAGCTATGTAGGGTTTATTGCAGCACAACAAGAGTTAAAAAACTTTAGCGCCGAGCTGAAACGACCGACATTTCAGTAGCTTTAGTATCGAGCGAATAGTCCATCTCGTCTATAAACAACAGACAGGAGAAAACTTACTCCTTAGCCACAAAAACTATCTTCACACGCTAAAATAATATTAAAATTGATTTTAAAATATTTATTTCTATGATAATCAAATGATGTTATACTAGTCCAGGAATGTTGTACTTTTGCTCCCGAAAAAATATGGTCTACAATTCTTTTTGAGAAAACGCTTAAATTACGTTTGGGTGGACGGATTATTTCCGTTGCATTTCAGAGCAAACTGTCCAACAGAAGAAAGAACGAGAACAAAATTATGAGAAAATTTGTTGACAAAAATAATCTCTTATCTTTAATAGGTTCCGAGTTATCGTACATTAAAAAGTCCCCACTTTCGGCAAAATTCGTAGTTTTGTACACGAATCGTCGGCAAAGAATTAAATCTATTGTTAAAGAACTCTACGAGGAGAGTTTTGTTTACTAAAACCAACACCTTTATTAAGCTCAGGACTTCTCAAGGTAAAATAATAACATCTTTAGATTTTGTATAAGGATGCAGGGACAACAAAATCGTCCCAAAATTCTTACAACTGAAAAATAATTTGGGAACATCAAAATCCAAATCAATTCTGCATAAAACAAGTTTGCTTCTTTTAAAAGAAAGAATACAACACACCAAATTTGTCATACACACTACCTCCAAAAAATTATGAAAACTTCATCTTTTCCTATCAAATAATCTCATATTTGACATTTGGACTGCATATCAGTTGACCAATCCCAACGGATTAAATATCATCAAACAGAAAAACAAAAAATAAAATTTGACAAATTAATTCTTTTAAGGCAAACTTCCTTGACTAACACAGTAAAAAAATCTCTGACCATGCTCTTTGAAATGTAATGAAATGCTAAGCCCAACTGCTTTCCCCAAACTTAACAAAGCAAGAAAAAACCGCAATTAAAGAACTCAATCGGAATGAAGACATTATAACGTTACCCGCAGATAAAGGCAACACAACAGTAATAATGAATAAAGAAAAATATAACAATTGAATCACGGACCTTCTACCTGATAAAAAACTTAAAAAGAACCCCACAAAAGAATAGCCAGTAAAATAAGAACCCTTTTATAAAACAATAAACTTGACAGTGAAACAATATCGAAATTAATACCTACTAATCCTTGACGATAAACCAAATCCTTTCACAGAAAACTCTGTTACTAACGTCCAAAACTCTTTTGACTTTATCAAAAAGATACAACAGATTTACATTCAATCCCAAGATATCATAGTGAGTTTGAGCGTAACATCTCTCTTTACAAATGTACCAATCTCTGATACAATTGATATCATTACATCTTTTGCAAACTTCCTCTCTGAGCTCATACCTTTGATAGAGCATTGTCTCAATAAAACTTACTTCTCTTTCAATAACCAATTCTATGAAGAAACCTTAGGAACAGCAATGGAATCTCCAGTCTCACCTCTAATAGCCAACATCTTTATGGAACATCTAGAAACCAAACTCTTTAATCAATCCAAGCTTCATCCGGAATTTTGGTTCTGTTACGTGAATGACACTTTCGTCATCTGGCGACATAGACTAAATGAACTAAATAAGTTTTTCGACTTCATCAATCAATAAAATCCTAATATCCTATTCACGATGGAAATTGAACAAAACAGAAAATCGCCTTTCTTGGAAGTACTAATTTACAAAAAATCGGATAATACATTAGGACATGAAGTTTACAGAAAACTTACCCATACAAAAAGATACCTACATGCCTCCTCTTACCATGACCCATCTCAAAAACAATCGGTCATCAACTCCCTTGTATACAGAGTTGTTTCCATAACAAATGAAGGTAACAAAAGAAAATTACAGAACGTTAAACAAATCCTGATACAGAACGATAAGGCAATCAAAAACATTGATAAAGGAATAAGAAAATAGACCCAAGAAAACAATTCAAAACAACTTAATATATAAAGAAGGAGACAAACGATGACCTTCCTACCCTAGGTCCAATTTGTCACAAAACAAATAGAAAGAATTCTTAACAAACACAACATTCAAACCATATATAAACCACCTGCGAAAATAGGACAACTTCTTAACAATCCTAAAGACAAAAAGGCACCTCTCAGTGATCCAGGCGTAAATAAAATCCTTTGTTCTTGTGGCACAGTCTGTATTGGAAAAAAACTGGAAAAGCGGTGAGCTAGCGTTTTCAGCACTAGCTGAACATCATATCGAAACAGGACATAACATTTTATTTAATGAAACAACCGTCATTGCAAAAACACACAATATTTTTCCAAGAAAACATAGAGAAGGAATCAAAATTTCAAAGCACCCTAATAACATTAATAGGGAAACCGTTATAATACCAAGCCAAACTGGCTTTCCGTCCTTCCGATTTTTTTTATGAGTATGCTCTTTAATATAATACTCTCTTGCATCCTGAGGCATCATCAACACAAACTAAATCTAACACAGAAAATTGAGGCTACTTTCAGTCATCTGTGAAACAATTTCATCTAAAGTAATAAGGTCAAAAGGTACACAGTGGTTTTTAAAATTCAGCGATTTTTCACTGAAAATGGCAGAAAGTGGGGACTTTTCAATGTACCATTACTCGGAACCTATTAAAGATATCGGATTATTTTTGTTACAACATTTTCTTTTAATTTTGTTCTCTTTCTTTCTTCTGTTGGACACTGTACTCTTAAATGTGATGGGAACCATCCATCTAAGCAAATGTCATTTTCGGAAATGTTAAAAAAAAAAAAACTGGGTTCAACCGCGTATTTGTGGTAAAATTTTTAATATGTAATGCCTGAAGTATATAACGGAATATTATTTTTAATCTTTTTAAGAAAATAAAACCAAGAATCTAGCAACCAAATTTCAATTTTGGTGGGATTTTGATTTTTTTTAAACTAAATTTTATTAAAATCTGAAGAGCTTGACGCTTCGAACTTTTGTCTCCTCTATTTGTTTACTAATAATTTTTTCACTTAAAGAATGGAAAAACTAAAGTTTTGCACATAAAAACTGTTTACGTTTTCATAACTGATTAGGTAAACTTTATATTGCCTTAGATGAATGTTTAGGGATTCATAGAATACAAATAAAATGTTCATTATTTAATTTATTTGTTATAAGCAATTTTATAAACGAATTAGCAAATAGTCTTATTATTAGTAAAAACAATCTGTTTGCTAAAAGTTCTTCGTATTAACGTAAGAATGACATTGAATTACAAAACTAATTAAAAAGTTTATAATAACCATTGTTATAGACAATTCTTGTAGAAAAATATTAAAATTTTAGATTTTTTAAAATGATGATTTCCTTCATTTGCCAAAACGGTTTCAGGTATTTTTTGAAATAATAATTATTCATTAGTATCAAATAATATATAAAAATTTAATTTTTTTATAAAGAAATACTGTAAACAATTTTTAAACTTTGTTCCTTTCGCTTAGAAAAAAGAATGTTGCACTGAAAATGTTTTAACCTGTTGGACAAATAACTGTTAGTCACCGAATTTTTTTATAAGTGAACAATAACCATTGTTATAAATAATTCTCGTGACAAAATATTGAAATTTATGGTTTTATCAAATTTTTATTTTCTTTAATTGCTAGAATGGCTACAAATATTCCACAATAAATGTATATTTGATAATATTGGTAAAATCTAACAATCTGAATATTTATAAACAAATAAGATAACTAATTTCAAATTTTGAAAGTCTCAGGTAGAAAAAAATTTGGTTTCTTCAAATGAAAAATTGAGAAATAGAATTCTTTTCCCTAGCCATGTTATCCAGAGTTATCTTTTGTTTCAATAACTTGTAGTAGTTTAAATATTTTCTTTTATATAAATATTTTCATTAGACTAAGATATATTTAGAATTCGTTTATCTAAATTATTTATAAATATTTGAGTTATAATATTTTACTAAATATTCTCAATGCTATATTATTTTTGGAATATCCGAGCCCTGCCGATTGAAGAAAATTAAAATTTGATAAAATCTGAAATTTGATTTATGGTTTTAATTATGATTTTAAACATTTTCAATGCAAAAAATGTTTTTTTCTGTGTGGAAGGACATGAACTTCTAATTTGTTTATATAATTTGCTTATGAAAATTTAAATTGTTTATATTTTATTAAATATTAATCAATATTTATTATTTTGAAGAATACCTTAAGTCGTTTTGGCGATAAAAGGAAATTAGAATTTTAAAAAATCTCAAATTTTAATAGTTTGCCAAAAGAATTCCTTATAACAATCGATATTATAAACTTTTTAATTAGTTTTTTAATTAAATGTCATTTCTTTATTACTTTTGTGGCTGCTTCTGTCTGCTTGAATTTTTATTTATTTTTTTTTTTTGCCTTGATAAGGGCATTGTATGCGTGCCGAAACGCTTGGTGATTATTTTTTACAAATGTTTTTTAATTGTGGTTAGATAATAGTAATAATAAAAAATACGTAACAAATAAAAAAAAGATAAGGAAGGGAATTTGGTTGGTTGCCTTCTTATTTTTCGTAATCTTTTTAATTTTTAACAAAAACATTTTTTTTTCTTTTCTATTTCAGGAAATATTTTTGGCTTTCTCATGTTGCAATAGAAACATTATGCGGTGGTTATCCAAATCTGGTTGTTAGATTCTTGGTTTTATTTTCAGAAATTCGGCTCATTGACTTTATTGTTAAACGTTAAATAGGATTTTTAATTAGATTTTAATCTTATTTCAATTACTTAAATTTTGAGCTTCTTACCCTCCTCCCACATTTAAGAGACTTTACAATTTCCTTTGCCCCCCCCCCCCTCCTTTACTCATTGCCGTCACTTAAAAATTGGTGCACTATTTTAAGGTACATAATCGAAGTTTTATAAATAAAAACAAGATTTTTTTAATGAAGTATTGTATGAATATGAATAAAACAATATAACTTTCTCTTGAAAATGATTTCTTAATTTATAAATTTTATTGTGTGGGAAAAAATTGATCAATTTCCTTGAAAAGACATCTTTTCTTTTTTTGAAAATTTAACTTCTTTGTTAAAAACTTATATTTTAGATTTCAAACTTTAAAACTTTATAAAGAAAATCATTCTTTTGTTTATAATTCATATTTTTTGTTGATAAATCAATGAAACGCTTTTTTTGGATGACAAATTTCTGAAAATTTGTCTTTTTTGTTTAGAAGTGCATCTTTTTTAGTAAAAATATATATTTTTAAAATAACATTGCAACTATTTTGTTGAAAATTTAACTATTTAATAGAAAATCCGGTTTTTATTTAAAATTTATATTTTGTTAAATTTTTTTAGATAAAAGTTTTTTTTAACTTTAAAAAAAAATGTCTCTCGTTTTATTAAAAATTTTTGTGTTTAAGTACAAATTTCACCTATCTCGTGTAAAAATCAAACTGTTTGGTAGAGAATTGAACTATTTTCCTCAAAGTTAATTTTTTTTGTTTAAAAAAATTCGTCTTTTAAACAAAAAAATTCGATTTTTTCGTAGAAATTTCTTTTTGTTCAATGAATGTATAATTGGATATTAAAAAGTCAACTGTAAAAATGCAACAATTTCCTCAACTCATCCTCTTTATTTCAAAATTTTGCTTTCAAGACTGAAAATTTATTTTTTTTAGAAACTTATTGCTTGTTTAGAAATTCATATACTGATGGTGAAAAGTCAACTGACTTCTTTTTTGACATACAATTTATTGTGTGGTAGAAAATTTAACAATTTTCTTCAAAATACATCTTTTTTTGGTAAAAATTTAACTTTTTTGTTAAGAATTTATCTTTTAGAGTTAAAACTTTTAAAATTTTCGTAGCAAATGATTACTTTGTTTAAAATTCATATTTTTTTTAAATGAATGAGTTTTGGATGACAAATTTTTGAAAATTTGTAAGTTTTGATTAGAAGTGCATCTTTTTTAGTAAAAATATTACATATTTTTTTAATATAAATGCAACTATTTTGTTGAAAATTCAACTATTAATTAGAAAATTCGCTTTTTGTTTAAAATGTAAATTTTGTTGAATTTTGCTAGATAAAATTTTAACTTTTTAAAAAAATGTCTCTCGTTTTATTACAAATTTTTGAGTTTAAGTACAAATTTCACCTTTTTTGTATAAAAATGCAAATGTTTGGTAGAGAATTGAACTTTTCAATAAAAAATTCGATTATTTCTTAAAAACTCATTTTTTCTATAAAAACTGTATAATTGGATATTGAAAAGTCAAATGTAAAAAAATTTAACAATTTTCTCAATTTATTCTTTTTTATTAAAAATTTTTCTTTTTAGACTGAAGATTGAATTTAAAAAAAAATTTATTTCTGGTTTATAAATACATATTCTGATGGTGAAAAGTCAACTGGTTTCGTTTTTGACATAAAATTCAGCTATTTTTTTATTTTATTTATCTTTTTTATTACAAATTTTTTCTTTTTTAGTAGATATTTTATTTTTGGTATTCTACTATTTTTTGAAAGACTTAGTTGCATCACTTTGTTAACAAGTAATTGTTTTGGTTAAGAATTATATTTTTACTTGAAAATTTTTTTTTTGTTTAAAATTTTAACTATTTTGTTGAAAAATAATCTTTTTTAATAGTTAATTTAACTAATTGGGTAAAAGTTAAACTACATTGTAAAAGATTTATTTATTTGATTGAAGGCTTATTGTCTTTGGTTAAAAATGTAACTGCTTATTGGAAAATCCTTTATTGTTTAAAATTAATTTAATAAATAAAAATGTAACTATAGCATTTGAGTTGGGTAGAAATTTTTAGTTTCATGTAAAAATAATTTTTTTGTAAAGAAATTGATATATTTTATTAGAAAATTACATTAAATTTTTCTTATCTCAATAAAAAATTTTTAAAAAAAGTACAAATTATGGTGTCGTAGCGAAATTTTAAGCACTTGATCAATTACTATTATAAAACAATCCTTTACAAATTAAATATTCTTTTCTATTTATAATGTTAAAAAATATTTCGAAGTAAATTTTATGGTGAACTAAAATTATTTATTTTAAAATTTCAATCCACAAACAAGCACAAAAAGTTTTTAAGTTTTATAGGCTTGAATTGATAATTAGACTTTAGCAACTATGTTTCATAATTTTTGATTTTTGCTACAATTTTTCGAAGTCGAGGTGCGAAATTCGAGAAATTAAATTTTTAAAATTTTTAATATATATTCTCTTGAAAAGACAAAAAATTTTCCTATCGGAGATCACACGAGGCGGAATTTCATAAGCTTTCCAATCGCTTTAAAAAAAAATCTCTCGATTTATTTTAAACGATTTATCACGTTTCAAAGCCAGCAGTGATTTTTAATACCGCTCGCTCTAGCCGTGTTGATAAACTCTGACGGTGTTTTATTTACTTTAAAATTTTTTTAAAAAGTTTAATTCAAACTTAAGTTCCTTTCTGAAATGTGATAACAAAGAAATAAGTTTTATAAAATTGCTCTAAATTTTATAAATATAATTTGCGTATAGTTCTTAAGAAAATACAAAATAATTCATATGTCAGATATACGGAAAAAGTATCAAAAAATATTGTAAGGAAAGTTTTCTTAAATTTGAATTGATTTTATCAAAATCAAGAAAACATTCAAGTCAGTTTAAAGTATATTCAGGACTTTTAGAAGTTTTGAAGAAATTCAAAAACATTTTATACATTTTTTGAAGCTTTTTTATGTAATATTTCTACATTTTTTAATTATTTAAAAAACTTTTCATTTCTTTAAAATAAACTTTTTTAATATATTTTAAAATTTCATTGAAAATTATCTTTATTAAAAAAAATGTGTATAATTATTAAATTTCGTTAGCATTGCCGGGATATTTTTTTACAATTTTGTAAACCGTTTGAATAATTTTAAATATTTTTAAATTTTATATTTTTTTAAAACCTTGTTTTTTTAAAATTTTGTTTCAAATTCTGAATTATTATTAATTTTCTCAAAGCTTTTCAGTCTTTAAAATCTCTTTTGAAAAGTTCCGAATTTTAAGTAAGATTTTTTTTTAAATTCTGTAATGGTGAAAACTTGCCTTGAAATGTTCCAAATTCCTTGTTGAAAATTTAAAAAATATTTTGAAATGTTTTGAATCATTTCTAATATACCTTTCTTTAAAAATCTTTGACTCAAAGTTTTTTGAACATTTTTTTAAATATCGTAATCTTGCAAAATTGCAAAATTATTCTTAAAATTTTCAAGATTCTTTTTTAGGAATTTCAAAAATTTTTTTAAATGTTTTGAAATCCTTTTACCTGTTCCATAGAAATTATTTTTAAAAAATCATTTTCCATATTCCTTGAAATCTTAAGAAAAATTTTCGTATCTTTAAAAACTTCTCAAGACCTTATTCTTCAAATGCTTTTTTTTTTTTATAATCTTGACAAATCTTGATATTGTTACACTAATATCTTTTCAAATTTGAAATCATTATTATAAGTTTTTAAAACTTCCAAACTTTTTAAATATTCTTTAAAATTATTCAGATATTTGCCAAATTTGTCTAAATTTCTTAAAAAATAAAAAGAATTGTTCTAAAACATACTTCATTTTTCTCTCTCGATATTTGAGGAGACCATTTGAATTGTGTTCATATTTTATAATTTAAAAAAAAAATTAATTTGCATAATAAATAATCATTACAAATTTTTTCAGAAATTTTTCATGATTCTGTAAAATTTCATTTAAAAAACTTTTCAAAATTCTTTAAAAACTTTTTTTTTCATAATCCTCTAAAAATATACATTTTGTTGAAATTTTTTGGAAGATTTACATTATTTTTTAATCTTTTCAGCTGTTCAAAGGTTCTTTCAAAATGACGACAGATTCTGAAATCTTCGAAGCTTGAAATTAATAGTTTTAATTAAAACCTACACCAATTTAAATTTAGACAGAAATCTTATTGTTGACTTCTACCTTTTTTTTAAAGGAGCACAAAATTGTTATTTGTAAAATTGTAAATGTTGAAATTTTTAATCATTATTAATAGATAAACTAAATGAAAATTTATAATATTCATAAAATGGAAATTTGTGTCAAGATTTTAATTTAATCAAGCTGATGACTCTCTTCAAGGTTTGCAAACAAAAAATTGCAGACGCAAATAATTACAAAACCTTCAGGTTCATATATTCTCCTAACATACACTCTAACTCGCCAGATGGCTGAGAGCTTTCAAAATTAAGATACAGCCTAAAGTACGCTTATTTTTTATATTATTTTCTCGGCACCTTTTCCCAGAGACTCGGTAACAAACTCCTCTATTAAATTCCATTCAAGTTTTCCCAGAGTACGTACGAAAACACTCGAGTTAAAATAAGGAAATGCTTCAAGAACCGGAAAACGGCAACTCTCTTTGACATGAGTATTCTAAATATCATTTTGAGATGTTTACCCGTCTAATTGGGTCACTTTTGAAATGTCGTCTATACCGTCTGCTACAGTTCTTCTAATTATCCCTAGCTTTCTGGGTTCTTGAAGCGGTCTCTGCAGATAATAATTTTAATTTCGTGGAATTTAGCAACGTTGCTCTGAAATTTCCTCAAGTCTTGAAAATCTAGTTATATCCTAGGCAGGTCAAAGAGTTCATTTAAGTTTTAGCAGAAAAGGTAAAGTGACACGCGATGCCACTACGAAGTAAATACGATTTTGTGCTTCTTGTTTTGAAAATGTTGCTAGGGACATCACAGACTCTGGAACAGTGTTTAACACGTTATTAGTAAAATGAAACTCGTTAACGTTAATGCTTTAGCCTCAAACCCTTATGGACAGACACAACGTTATCAACGGTGTTATACACACAAGGTACCTGGCTGCTTATTTTGCTTTTTAATTTTTTAATTTTTTATTTCGTAAAAGAAGAAGCAACTTCTGGTGCATCAAATATCAGTTCTGTTTATTAAATATTCTTGTAGCCCAGAATACTCCTGATTATATTTCCGAATTCATAATAATATGCAACCACTTTCCAGTATTATATCTACCATTTTCACCTAACCCTATCCCACGTACCTCCTGGCAAACATTGAAAAATTCAAAAATTTTAAATAAGCACACAAGTCAGCTTCAGCAAACCACATTTTATATTCCTAATCCTATTAATATTAAAAAATCCTTGAAAAGCATCTTTTTAATATTACCTAAACAAATAAATTTTTCAATTTAAAATAATCACACGAGTTAGCTTCAGAAAATACAAATTTATATGCTAAACCCCATATTAATATAAAGAAACCCCAAAAACCACCCTTACCATTGCTAATTCAAAAAATTTCAAGTGCCTTCTATAAAAACACTAAATATATTGAAAAATTCAAAATAATTACAGAAGACATATTTATTACATCACAAGTTAATTGTCTAATTCCTTAATAATATTCAGCAACCACCGAAAAGAAACTCTATGATTCTCAACTATGGATATCCCACGTACCTCCTGGCAAACTGACAAAATTCAAAAACTTAAAATAACCACATTTACAACTATTTTCTAAAAAAATCTAAAGTACCTACTATCAGAACACTCGAGATACTTATAAATTCAAAATAATGGCAAAAGTTAACTTCAGAAAACCCCAAGTTATGTTCCAACTTCCATAATAATATTAAATAAGTCCTAAAAACTACCTTAACCTCTTTTACCTAAACAAATTCCAATTTGCTTATGGAAAAAGACTCAAAAGATTTAAAAACTTGAAATAATCTTACAATAGACATTCATAAAATCCGAAGGTGATTGTCAAATATAATAATTATAAAAATAATAATAATAATTATAATATTATTATTGGCTCAGTTGGTTAGAGCCTCGGACTTCACCTCAGAGGTCCGGGGTTCGATCCCTGAGCCGGTACCTCTGAAAATTTTTCGATGTATCTTTATTGAGGTTCTGGTGGTTCGGAACCCACCTTAAGCTGTAGGTATCCCACCTTACACTTGACTGCAACCCAGTCCGTTATTGATTGTGTAACAACCAGGCTTTGTCCAATAGGTCGTAGCACACAGCTCTCACCAGATCACTTGATTGCATTATAAATGCGTCCGTGACTGATGATATATACCGGGACAGCCCCGTGAAAAATATTCTAGGAATATTAAAATCCAACTCGAAACCAAAAATGCCATCGACATGTTGGGCAGTAACCATCTTAAGCCTGTGACAACATTTAAAATTGTATATTATTATTTATTATATTATTATTTATTATTAATATTAATATTATTATTATTATATAATAATGATAATAATAACATTATTATATTTTACAACCCCCAAAAACTACCTCCAACATTTTCACTCAGGCATATCTCATAAACCTCCTTGAAAACACTGCAGAAAGTACATCTCTACCACTTTCACGTAGAAAAATCCCAAGTACCTCCTGTCGAAACACTCAAGAAATGTATAAATTCAAAATTATCACACGAGTCAACTTCAGAAAACCACAATTTGTATTGCAAGCCTTATAGTAATATTTTAGAAAGCCTAATAACCACCTGTACCACTGGTACATTTAAAAATTCCAACTGGCTTTTGGCAAAATGCTCAAGATGTTTGCAAACTTGAAATACTCACACTAGTCATATTTATAAAAACCCAAGTTAATTTTCTAATCCCATATGAATATTTACCAACCCCCAATACCACCTATGCCATTTTCACCTAAGCCTATCCCACGTACCTACTTCAAACACTATCAAAATTCAAAGATTTAAAATAACCACAAAAGTCACTTTCAGCGAACCGCATGTTATATTCTCAAATCCCATATCAACACTCAAGAAATTTATAAATTCAAAATGATCACACGAGTCAACATCAAAAAACCACAAATTTATTCCAAGCCCTATAATAATATTAAAAAAACAAAAAAACACCTCTAATACTTTTAACTAAGCATATCTCACGTACCTCTTGATAAAAACTACAAAAACTCAAAAAAATAAAATAACCACACCAGTCAATTTCAGCAAACCACAAATTATATTTTCAATCATATAATTATATTTTTAAAACCCCTGAAAACTATCTCTACTAAACTATAATGAATCCCAAGTACCGCCTTTTAAAACACTCAATAAATTTATAAATGTAAAATAATCACACGAATCAAATTTAGCAAACCATAATTTATAATCCAAGCCCTACACTAATATTAAAAAAAAAACACCTCTACCTCTTTTATTATAACAAATTCTAAGTGCCTTTTAGCAAAACACTAAATATATTTAAAAATATAAAATCATTGCACAAGCCATATTTATAGAATCCCAAGGTAATTGTCTAATCCCATTAAAATTTTCAACCTTGCTTAAAAATACCTTTACCATTTTCACGTAAGTATATCGCACGTATCTCCTTACAAAAACTAAAAAGCTCAAAAATTTATAATTACAACACAAGTCACCTTCAGCAAGCCAAATTTTATATTTTACATCACATAATGATATTAAGCAACTCCTGAAAACCATCTTTACCACTTTTAGGCAAAGTAATCCCAAGTACCTCCTGGCAAAAACGCTCAGGAAATTAATAAATTTAAAAGAATCACATGAGTTAACTTAAAAAACACCAAGTTATATGCCAAATCTCATAATAATATAAAACAAACCCCAAAAACCAGCTTTAACACTTTTACCCTAAAAAGTACCAAGTGCTTTGTGGCAAAACACTAAATATATTTAAAAAAAAAATTATCACACAAACCACAATTCATAGAATCCCAAGGTTATTGTATTTGTATAATTTTATTTATTCATTTATTTCTCTTATTTCATAATAATATATAACAATTTATAAAAACACCTTTGCCATTTTAACGTAAGCACATCCCACGTACCTCCTTGAAAAAACTAAAAAGTTCAAAAACTTAAAATAACGACACAAGTCACCTTTAGCAAGCTACATTTTATATTTTCAATCGCATAATGATATTGAACAACCCCAAAAACCAGCTTTACCACTTTTACCCTTAACAATACCAAGAACGTTCTAGAAAAACACTCAAGATATTTAAAAACTTGAAATATTCACATAAGTCATATTTGTAAAATCACAAATTAATTTTCTAATCCTATAATAATATTTAACCAGCCCCCCAAAACCACCTCTACTATTTTCACATAAGCCTATCCCACGTACTTCCTTCGAACACGACAAAAATTCAGAAATTTAAATTAACCACACAAGTCACCTTTAGCAAGCTACATTTTATATTTTCAATCGCATAATGATATTGAACAACCCCAAAAACCAGCTTTACCACTTTTACCCTTAACAATACCAAGAACGTTCTAGAAAAACACTCAAGATATTTAAAAACTTGAAATATTCACATAAGTCATATTTGTAAAATCACAAATTAATTTTCTAATCCTATAATAATATTTAACCAGCCCCCCAAAACCACCTCTACTATTTTCACATAAGCCTATCCCACGTACTTCCTTCGAACACGACAAAAATTCAGAAATTTAAATTAACCACACAAGTCACCTTCAGCAAACCACATATTATATTTTTAAATCATATATTAATATTGAACAATCCTTGAAAATCACCGCTTTACTCTTACTTAAATAAATCCCAAGTACCTCCTGATAAAACACTAAAAAAATTTATAAATTCAAAATTATCGAAAAATGCAAACAATGTATTTACTATTAAATTTACTTTACTTTATATTTCGAAAAGCTTTATAGTTTTTTTTTTATTTTACAGTGTCTTAAAATTTAGGAACTACATTTCAATTTATTTATTTATATTTTTTTAAATTACAGAATTTCTACCTTAAATAACTGTCAATGATAATTTTTAATTTTAATACTTGATATTATTTTATTCCGTTTATAAAAAATCCTGTAATGTGAATATAACAATATCAAGTATAAGGTCTTTAAATAATAATGGCCAAGATAAACAAAAAATTGGTCAGCAACAAATTAGGGAATTTTGAAAACTTAGTTTTGCGGCCATTGTGATATAATATTTTAATCGGTAATTTATTGACGTTGTAATCCTATTTCTATCTTTTCGCAGTTTTTTCATAAGAATTATATTTAAGGTTAAAATTAATTGAAAAACTTTAAAACTTAAATTGAAAAATTAAACCATTTTCTTTAATAACTATTAGTTTGTAAAAAATTAATCACATTTGTTGAAAATTAAGTTACCTTTTCTTGAAATTTAATTTTTTTACCGAAAATTAAATTATTTCAGTTGCTCTTTAGTTTTTATTTTTATAGATGTTCATAGAATTTATTTTTATATAATAAAAATAATTTTCTTTGCTATTTTTACAGATAATTCGTCTTTTGGCTTCAAAGTTTAATAATTTAAACTATCATCATTTTCTTTCTTGACCGGAAAAAAAATAATTCTTTGAATATAGTCCATTTGGTTGGAAAATTTACCGCTGGCTAAAAAATTGTATATTTTTTTGAGAATTATTTTTTTTTTTGAAAATTCATTTTTTTAACTAAGAAAAGGTTATTTCACTACTTTTGGTTAAAATATCATATTTTTCGTCGAAAATTCAACTATTTGGATAAAAATTGAAACTGTTTTCTTGAAAATTAGATTATCTTGTTAAAAATTAATCTCTGGTTGAAAACTCTACTATTTTGATAAAAAATTTTTGGATCACCAATTATTATGTTTTTTTACGTTGAAAGTTAATATTTTTATTAAAAATTTAACAATTTTGTTTGAAAATTTAACTGTGTTAGGCCTCAAATTTATCGTTAGATTAAAAATTAAACTATTCGGTAAAAGTATAACTTTTTTCTAGAAAATTTCTTTCTTTAACTTTAACGTTTACACAATTGGTTGCAACTGCAAGTGTTTAATTAAAAAGAAATTTTTCCGTTTTTGTGAATTTATCAATTTGATGACAATTCATGTTTCTTGATTGAAAATTAGTTTTTAATTTAGAAATTCATCTGTGTGAGTTTAAAAGTCAACTGTTTTCTACAACACTTGACTTTTTAGCCTAAAAAATTTTACTTTTATGGTTAAATACTATGCTTCAATATATACCTATTTTTAATTGAAGTCGAATCTTTTTGTTTGTTATTGAAAATTTGATCACGTGGTGAAAACTTGATAACTTTTTTACAAATTTAACACTGGTTAAAAATTCACCTATTCTCTAATATTAAAAACAAAAAAGCCACCTCTAATACTTTCAACTATGCATATCCCACGTACCTCTTGACAAATACTACAAAAATTCAAAAACTTAAAATAACTGCACAAGTCACCTTCAATATAAAACAGTTAGGCAAAATTTAATTCTTTTAAATATTTATGTAAATAATTGTTCTTCAAGTCCCAAGTATTGGTTTTAAAATTTTTCTATGCAAAAGAAAATTTTTAATTGATTATATCGGATTTCTCATTAATTATATAGAATAATGGTATCACAAAAATGAAAATGTCAGAATGAATTGAATTCCAAATGATTATTATGATTATAAATAATAATAATTAGTATTCTTATTAAAACTTTTGCTTGAAGTGTAAGAATCTCGTCTAAAGAGATATTATTGTAGCGAGTTGTTCAGTAGAACTATTCATGAGAAATGTGTAATAAAGACAAAAGCCATTAAATGTTAGGAGAAACGGAATAACAAATTTAGTTTCCTCTTATACTGGAACTAAGATTTATTTCACATTTCTATGTAGGTATATTTCATATAGATTAAATATTTCCATGAATATTGCATTTACATATTCGAGGCATGTGCTCTTAAATTAGAAGCAAAGAGCATTTCCATTTGCGGAACAAGAAACTTCATGAGAAAATCTCGATATAAATTCTATGAAGATTCGACAGAACATAAATGGGTTATTTTAAATCAATTTTTAAAAAAATGGAAGTTTTAAGTCTTAAAATGTACAAAAAATAATTGCAGAAAGGCGATAATTTTTTTTCGCATCAAGCTTAGTTATTTTTCAATAAAATCGACAATTCTGATAAGGAATTGCACTAACAACTATAATTAAGAAACAATATATACCAGTGTGGTTTAAAAATATCAATTTTTAAAAATTTAAGATGGTACCAAATATAAAATTTGCCTTAATCAATTTTTAAAAATGTAAA